>PVKS010003017.1:0-109517 GCA_004027875.1 Aplodontia rufa | reverse complement strand
TTATGGAGAGGTATCTGGGGCGTTATTCTCTTGATACTGGAAGTTAGAAGTTCCAAGCTCACTAGCATAGTTATGGAGAGGTATCTGGGGCGTTATTCTCTTGATACTGGAAGTTAGAAGTTCCAAGCTCACTAGCATAGTTATGGAGAGGTATCTGGGGCGTTATTCTCTTGATACTGGAAGTTAGAAGTTCCAAGCTTACTAGCATAGTTATGGAGAGGTATCTGGGGCGTTATTCTCTTGATACTGGAAGTTAGAAGTTCCAAGCTTACTAGCATAGTTATGGAGAGGTATCTGGGGCGTTATTCTCTTGATACTGGAAGTTAGAAGTTCCAAGCTTACTAGCATAGTTATGAAGAGGTATCTGGGGCGTTATTCTCTTGATACTGGAAGTTAGAAGTTCCAAGCTTACTAGCATAGTTATGAAGCGGTATTTGGGGCGTTATTCTCTTGATACTGGAAGTTAGAAGTTCCAAGCTTACTAGCATAGTTACGAAGAGGTATCTGGGGCGTTATTCTCTTGATACTGGAAGTTAGAAGTTCCAAGTTTCCCAGCGTATCTTAGAACCATGTCTTGAGCATCACACTAAGGCTGTTTACATTTGATGCCACTGAGCGTCACTCTAGATGGAAGAGCGACGCACAGCACTCACAGCTGGCTTCAGGAGAGAGGCCACTGTCCAGGGACTTCCTAGGGCAAACAGGAGAGCGCTGAGGACAGGACAGGGCTGCTTGTAGGCATGAGGGCTCACAGTCAGACTCGGCCACCTGGTGGCCTACTGTGAGTAGGCACACACTGCTGCTCTATGGCACTCCCCAGAGGTCTGCTGCTCCCTGGCTCTACCCTCAGCAGTGTCAAGAAGCAACAGGGAGGCCAGCCAAGGGTGGAACCACTGCCTGAGACCTACTGGAAAAGGTGATAGCTGTAAGACTTCAGTGTCAAAACCAAGCAACTGCCAGCCCTGGCTACACTGCAATGTGACAGCCTACAACTTGGAAGCCAAAAGACAGGGCCATATCAAGCCTCTAAAACTCCGCCCAGGTCCTAGTAAATAAAAGGTTGAAGCTCAGAGACAGGAAAAGGGAGCCAGGCAGACTCAGAGCGGGAAGGTGTCACCTATCTCTATTGTCAAGCCAAAGCAATTTACAGGTAAGACCATCTAGTCCAGCTGATCATGTGCTAACCAGCTTCTATTTTTACTTCTCAAACTTGATACCCAGCAGAAAAGTAACATCATCTGTTGCTTCATTACTTGTACCATTTTCCCCAAACATCAAAAGCAGCTGATAAATGAAGATGAATCAGGGGCAGAAGGGTAGGGTGGCAAGGAACTACTTCAAGTAAAACTTATTTATATGTCACTAAAATAGAAATTAAAAAATCTGAGAAACACCAGCAACAGGGAATCATTTTAATATGCCTTCTGGCACGGGGATGTTGGTGAAGTTCACTCTTACTTACATTTTTCAGCCTTACTTCTATTATTCTTATCCACAAGTCTGTACCACATGTATCTATTTAAGAACAACTCAACTGCTATAGAAGTCTGCATAACGTGCATGTGGGAGATCTGCTAACTGCTCAGTTCATTGCAAACTGACTCCTCGTTGTCAGCTATGAAACATTCCCTAGAAATAAATGAGTACGAACCTACCTCTTATGTACCCAACCCCTCACTATTTTAAACGCTTTTGCCTAATAACCCAAATCGCATTCTAATACATAATCTGACTGCAAGGTGATTTGTAAATGACAACTAAACTAAGCATTTGAAATAAAAACAAAGAGCAAAGCTTTAGCATGACTCACTTGCTGCAAAGAGGAATCCTGTGAGAAACCCGTTTCTTTAAAGTCAATTTCATCATCACTGGATGAATGAATATGGCAGGTTGTGACCTATATGCATAAAAATGTAAAACACTATTTAACATGTGAAGCTCTGGACATCTCCATCAGCATCTTCATGGAAAAAAAAAATCACATTCAGTTTTTCTCTCAATGTGTAACAGGAAAAACAAAGTAACAGTCGTCCAACCCACCCGACCAGCAGGGGCACATGAGGGCCTGGCTGCCTGCCCTGCTGCTGCCCACTTCTGGTTACTTCACTCCGCATTACCAACATCACCAGGAATTAGATGTAAGAAGGAGACCAGTGGTTATTTTTATAATCACTGCCAATTAAACGTTAATGAGGAGAAAGGCTGCAATCCCCAGGGATTGCTCCTGGGCCATGAGAACGGTGCGGTTAAACAGAGCATTTCACTTCTTGAATTTCCTGTCCACAAACACTACGTAGGATTTGAGTAGACAGTCCCTTGCTCAAAGACAGACTCCGGATCTCCTGCCCATGAAAATGCATCCCCTGCCCCAAGAATGTACAACCAATTCTCATTAATCAAGGAAAAAACAAATGTGCTCACCAATTCAAAGCTAAGTGATTTTTATTAATTCATAAAAGTCACATAAAATTAGGGGGAAATGTGTTAACAATAAGAAATCACGATATACACATCACCAAGAACAGCACTAATAGTAGCAACTGCTAATATAACAAGTCCATAAAATTCTAAAATGAGCATCATACTTCTGAGGGCATCTTACTGTATTCTCTAAGTTACGTCTCCTCTATTTTTCATAGAAGGGTTAGGCAGAGAACACTGTGCTCAGGAAGGCATGAGACTCCATCGCAGTTAATAGGAACTGGCCTGGTCTGTCTTGGAAGCTGTGCCCACACTGGTTCAAGAGTCTGCATGGCTTGTGAAATTCTTAGTACATCACTGCCTAAATAAGACTGCTCCTTTTCCTTTGATGATCTTTGGTAAAGGCACTAAGTCCAAGTGAAATTCAGCTGCACTAAGCTCACGTTTGCAGCGAATTCCCCCTATTATGCTGAAGGTGCAAAGCACCTGCATTCCAACTGTCAATCTGGCTTGATGAAATCAGGCAGTTTGTCATCAAAGGGCACCTGCTTGCGTCAACAGTAGCTGGATCACTGGGGTCACGGGATGGGGATGTCGAGGAAAGCCCACCCTGTGGCATGGAACACTGCTTGGTCCAGCAGCTGTTGTCACATGGGACATCTGCAGCCAAGTCGATTCAGAGGCACCTCGATTCAGAGCTTGGCCAGCAAGCTAGTATATATACCATGCTAAGCCAGTGTGAGCATGAGGGGCAACTTCATGCTGGGGTGCAGAAACACAGAGGCACCGAAGGAGAAAGAACAAGACAGCTGGCCGCTCCCAGTGCCTTGTCCAAGTGCAAAACAGCATATAACTGCTCCTCACACTAGCATTTTCTTAATCACAGAATAAGAGTTTATCATATCAGCTCACCAAGTGAAGATGAGAAAAGTCGTGTTGAGCAACTGCTATGTGCCAGACACGGTGACTCCCTCACATGTTCTGCTCAAACTTTCCTTGAGGCAATCGTGGGAGGCATTTCCAAGATTTCTCTAAAAACAAACTAGCACTCCTTAGAAGTTACTACTACCAGCGGGAACACAAAGCACACACACCTTCCCGCTGCTGAGGATGCGACTACCCACACCGTTCTGGCTGTGGTGCGCTGATAAAATGGGCTGAAGAGTGGAATGTGCCCAGCAGAATCCCAACCACTCCCTACTCAAGCTACAAGCAGAGGTCCTGTCTGCACTGTGGGACGGCTCCCTTAGAGGAATCTCTCGCTCAGGAGACGCCACCTGCACTCCTCTTCTCAGCTAAAGCCCCTTAGTCATGATGTGTACTCCAGCCACCCCCACCAGCCCACCACCTTGACGATACCCACTCCAGTTCCATGACTCCTCAGTCAGTCCACCAGGGCTCCAGTGAGCTACCATAGCCCTTCCCTGGACTAATGCCTATGAGACAGCTGGCCAGGCTCCTGTTCTCAATCAACTCTTGCCCCACTACAGTCTTCTCAACCAGCAGCCATAATCATCTTTCAAAATCACACATCAAATTATATCACAATTTAGTTCAAAACGGAATGATTTCTCATCTCATTAAGACAGAAATCATAGGGGCTAAAGCGGTGGCTCTGCGGTTACAGGGCTAACATGTGCAGGGAGGCGAGTTCAAACCCCAGCACCGCGTTTACCACACAGTGTCAAGAGCAAGCAAAGCGACACAAAAACCAAATAAAACTCATTCCCTCTTTTAAAAAAAACAGCTAGAAAACGCAGGTCTCACTGTGGACAACGGGGCCGTACAAGTTCCAGCTGTCAGGGCATCTACTTCCTCCCTCGCTTGCTCTGGCACAGCCACACTGGACACCTTGGCAGCGCCTGCACACGCTGGAACCGCCCAGCCTCGTGGCCTCCCTCTAAGTCTCTACGATGGCACCTCCCAGGGAGGCTTCCAACTGCTGCAAAGGTTGCCTCGCTCCCTTCCCGGCAGCTACTCCCAAGCATTCCCATCTGAAACTTGTAGGTGACACACCGTATGCGCCACCCACATCTGCTCTGCCCTGTCCCTCCGAGTGTGAGCCTTTGCAGTCTTTCCAGTGCTGTTACCCTCTGAGCCTGGCACACAGTCAGCACTCAGTACTTCCTAAGTGAAGGGCACCGACACACCCCTATGGAAACAAACGCAGCACAAAACCAACGAGCGTGGAGCTCTCCTGCCACGCTGAGCAGCCGCAGGTGAAGAACACTTCTCACGCTGCTGCCTCGAGAGGGCTGCTGAAGGGCTGTCTCGGTACACAACAAAATTTTACCTTTATCAACTGCTGTGAGAAGAAAAATTAAATAGATGGCCTCTTCCCTTGGGCTGCCAAGAAGACCCTGAGCAGACATGACCTCAGAATGCTGAGGCCCGTGAGTGAAGTGTGAGCTCAGACTCGTCCTCACTAGAGTGGGCCCAGTGTCTAACTTTCCTAGGCTGCAACACCAACCTCCTGCAGCAGCCCCAGGGGAGTCACACGCATGTTCCTGTTACTTGACTACCGCCACACGCTGTCAATGATGGGAAAGAAGCGCTGACACTTTTTTTTTTTTAAGAGAGAGGGACAGTGGGGGTGGGGGATCAATCAATTTTATTTAGTTTTTCATGTGGCTTTCTGTGCTCCAAGACTTTGTTGTGTATGTGATACTGGGGTTTGAACTCGCATACGTGCGCATGCCAGGCAAGCGCAGGAACTGCTGAGCCACCGCGCACTTTCTCCAATGCAGAGAAGCAGAGAGGAAAATAGTCTCCATTTTGCAAAATTAGTACAGCACATTTCCTACATTCTCTATCTAAATCCTTGCCTATTTTTATAGTTTGGGGGCTTAGTAAATACATTAAGATCTCTGCATGCAATAAAAACACCGAGTTTTATTTACAGTAAACCCCAACATAAAAAATGTAACCAGCACACGAATCCACTGTGCACATTTTTTTAAGCACTTCAGTATCAGGGTTGAGTTAAAATGTGGCAGTGTGACAAGGTCCTTGGGCCATGATCCAGCAGGACAGGTAAGGGCTCAGTGTATGCATGAGCGCATCCCCGTGTGAACACTAAAACAAGAACAGGCCAGGACAACGCACCAACCCACTACATCAAGCTGTGCCAGGCAGCTATCTGAGTACCCTCAAACCAACTAAGATTACTCTATGTTCTTGGGAAGAGGCAAGGATATGCAATCTACTACCCACTGCCAAGTCCACTGACGAACACATTATGAAGCAAGTGCTTTTACTAAGACCACACGCTACTATCATGTGTGGGCATTCTGTTACTTTTCCAAGAGCAAACAGAGCCCCCTGAAATCACCAAGTTGTTCTTATATAGTCTGAGAGACAATAGCTTATTTTCCCATAGGGCCCAACCCCACTGTTTTATCCTAAAAACATTATACACAGGAAAATGAAGAACCTGGAGAGGGTAATCACAATATTCTTGGTGACCTATGATTAACGTCTAGGTATCCTTAAACACTTAGAAGATAGAGTGGCCCTCCAACACACTACAAAGCAAAATTCCCTCCTGGAAGGACTTGTGATAAAATGAAGGACTTGTGATAAAATGGAGATGGTGTTTAAGAAATGCTTTAGGAGGGTGTGCATGGTGGCCACTCCTATAATCCCAGCACTTTAGGAGGCTGAGGCAGGAGGATAACAAGGCGCAAGGACAGCCTTAGCAACTCTGCAAGGTCCTGTCTCAAAAAAAAAAAGGGATGTGGCTCAGTAGTTGAGCCCCACTGGGTTCCCTGGTACCCAAAACAAAACACAACACAACACTCTGAGACCAAAAAATTGAAGAGGCCAGGAGACCAACTTGAATGTCTCAACAGACAGCAAACTCACAGAGTGGGGCTCAGTCCACAGGGTGTGAGCAGTGGTAACAGGGCTCTATAAATTTGAGCATGTGGACCAATTCCCCCTATTTCATTTGAAGTTGAATGCCCATGTAGAAAAGTATGATGCTGCACAACAGAGCTACGCTCCACTGCAGGGTGACAGTCGGAGCTCATGGAGACTTCCTTCCAACCGGTCTACACGCCTGAGAGTGACTTACTCAGAGGGGGTGGACCCTGGCTTGGGTGCTGGGTCTGTGCCCTCCACGGGATGTGCACGGTCTATATACTCACACGGCAGATTCATTGGCGACAATAGGGATCGGAGTGTTGTCTGGACTACAATGAAGTCCTCCTGCACTACAGAACTGCTCACCAGAGGAATCTGCTGAGTTACCCAAGACGGAACTTTTTAAAAAGCCTGATAACAAGTTGACTGGACACTTCTGACTTCTACTTCTGAAGTAATTTAAAGGACACTATTAAAACAAGTTTCCCATCAGAAAACTCCTAAATATTCCTTTATCATAAGAAACAAGGGAAAAAAAATCCCCTTAAAGGAGACCATTTGGCTTTCATTCTTAAGAAGGAATATGGGAGTCTCTAAAATTAAATGGTTATTATCTCACATAATTTGAGGACAATTTCAATTAAAAACAAAAAACCAAAAAACCAAACCTGACTACCTAGAATACTCAGGTTAGTTGACGTTTTGGGAATCCAGTCCAGCTTAGATTACTTCCCGGAGTGGGCACGAGCAGCAGCCTCTGCTGGATGTGCCTCCCACACAAACTTGAGGTCTCGGACCTACTGTATGCGAATGGTCCCAACAAGCTCTCGTTCCAGTGTGGTCACTCAGCTTCCACCTTAAAAGGTGATTGCCCCACCATTGTCGAGACCGGAAGGCAAAGGGTAGTCAGATCTGTCAGACTGTGCACCACGCTAGAGGTACCAGACCCTGAGGGACTGTGGCCCCAAGATGGTGACCTGGCGGCTGCTCTTGAGTGCTCAGAGCTGCTTCCTCTTGTCCTTCAGTTATGTTCTTAACAAGTAAGGCCACCGGGTATTCGAGCAGTTAACACCTCCGCTGTTAGTATATTCTAGAGATTTAGGAATCCAGCTGCTGAATTTCAGATAACCAATTAAAAGATGAATGGCACTACTCCTAGGTCAAGGCTGCCACCTTGATCACAGCTGGCAGAAGCTTACAAAGAAAATGCCTTCCCCATCTTTAAAAGCAAAAAGAAAGCAATACTTACCTTAAAACTTAATGCATTAAAAAAAAACAAAAATACATTCCAAAGTCCAATATAATTTTAAGAAATTACCAATGCCATTATTCCCTGGCTAAAAATACCAATTCTGTTAAAGATTTTAGTGCTAGCATTTCAAAGTCAACTATAAAATTTTTCCCTCACTGGGAATTACTTAAAATGAGAGTAAACTTGATAACATTAGGAAACATTTACAGAAATCTTTGGGATTTTTAAGCACCAAGGTTACCTGAAACACAGGCATAAACCCCCCAGAATAAAAGGACAGCAGAGGCTGTTACTGAGGTACCTAGGGAGCAGGGTACGGAGGGGAATGGGGGCATTTTAGAGCTTTTTGTTTCCCAAAGCAGGCAATTAGGAGTCAACTAGACAATGAGAAGAACACTGAGCACTGACCTCTGTTCCGGGAGAGGGACATGAACTCATCCGCAACCCACGCTTATTGGGCCAATGGAAGTCTTTTACACTTTTCTAAATAAATGGGAAAGACTTGAGAGTGCTAGAAACAAGCAGAAAGGTACCCTTGCAAACCTACTAGATCTACCGTGTTCCTCTTGTTCGTCTCTCCTAAGGAGCTCGTGCAGAACGTCTCCCACCGCTCCCTGACTTCGTCGGGAAGATCTTCAGAGTGAGAAAAGGAAAAAAGCATTATCAGTACAGTGTCCCACATGGGAGGAGATGGGATGGTCATGCAGAGCCCGTCCAGGGCCTCGGTGACATGTGAAGGCTAGGTCAGCCCCTCCTGGCCAAGAGCCCTGACTAAACACTCCTGGGACTTGTCTGGCTTCTCAAACTGCTCTAAGACAATGGCCCTCCCCAACGTGTGCCTTTGAGCCAGTGTGTGGACACATATGCAATACAGAAACGCACCTTCTAGAGGAATTTTAAAGAAAAGAATATGCAGCTACTTTCCTGAGGAAACAAAACCAGAGGTGTGATTTCGGAGGCCTAACAACATTAAGTGGGTCATCTGTCAATTCTGGCTAAGATACCCAGCCACAGGTGCACATTCACACAGGAACACAACACACAACCCAACAGCAACTGCCCCGAACAGACCCATCTAAAACACTCACATCACATGGCCATTTCTCCTTGGTAAGGACATAAAAGAGGAGAAATGGCTTAAAGAAGAGGCTTATGCTATTCTCAATGGACAAAACTACAAGCAGGCAGGCTCCAATTTTTCTATTGCTGGTGACAACTAAGCTTTCAGTATACATTTTTTTATCTTGAGTCAGGGTCTCACTAAGTTGCTGAGGCTGACTTTCAACTTGCAATCCTTCCGCCTCCAGCCTCCCAGTCTGCGGGGATATAGACGTGCACCACTACGCATGGCACACACATTCTTAAGAGGAAACACAGAACACACTGGGAGGTGAATTTCAGTGGCTCACTCTGAACAAACTGTTCCAGAGACATCACACAGGACATACTCAGGGAAGTCTCAGGACAGAGGCCAGAATCCATACAGCTTCTGAAGCTCACCTTCTGGAAAAGAAGGACTAAAGGCCTGGGTTCCCATTAAAAGGAATCCACAGGGGCTGGAGCCGTGGCTCAGCAGTACTGCACTGTCCTGATACACCAGGACCTGGGTTCAGACCCCAGCACCACAAACACAGCCAAGTGCCAGAACAGCGAGAACCAGATGAAAACCTAAATAAAGTCCATTCTTCCTCTCACTTTCCCACTCTCTTTAAAATAAATGAATGAGGGGCTGGAGTGGTAGCTCAGTGGTTGCGGCACTTGCCTGGCAAGCACCATGTACACAACGAAGCACCACATACACAACAAAGTGTTGGAGCAATGAAAGCCACATGAAAAACTAAACAAAACCGATTCTCTCCTTTTCTCTCTCTTAAAAAAAAAAAATGAATGAACGTAATTCAATTACTTCCAAGTTAACCTTGGGCTGACTAAATTTAAATGGTATGGATAAAAAACGAGTCCTTTAAGCCAGGTGTGATGGTGCATGCCTGAAATCCCAGCAGCTAGAGAACCTGACAGGAGAATCACAGGTTCAAAGCCTGCCTCAGCAACTTAGCGAGACCCTGTCTCAAGATAAAATATAAATAGGGCTGGGAAGGTGGCTCAGTGGTTAAGCGCCTCTAGATTCAATCTCCAGCACCAAAAAAAAAAAGGGAGTTCTTTGGAGCCAAGACCTCCCCTCCACCCCAATTTTAAAGTCCAAGATACAGAAGGAATGCTGACAAATGCCTTACCGTCCCAGTTAAAGGAATTTAACCCATGCGTGACACAGAGGCCCTCAGAAGAAAATAAAAAGCAAGAGTAATTACAGCTCAAGTGGCTGCAGCTGGCATACCACTTCTGCAATCTCAAAATACTCCAAAGAACAACTTAGTGAGCAATGCTCTTTAACCGAAACGGCCAGCACCTACTAAAAGGATGGCAGAGCTCTGAATGGAGGGACAGTGAAGACCCACACTCAAATCCCCAATCTGTAAAACACAGAGAAACTCCACAGCTATGAAGAATGCCAGCCAGTACTTCCCTCCAGCCTCAAGCCCTTCTGCTGATGCAGGGAGGACAGAATTTAGATCGCATGAACTCACCTTTGATGAGCTGCTGTACCACAGCACTGTTGGGGCCCTTGTCAGTACTGTGCACGATACAGTTAGCTATTCTTGTGAGGTGTCCCATGTAACCATGCCGTCTTCCTCCCTCGGCCCTGACAAGGGGGAGAGGACGAACATTCACATTCTGCACAGGATGGAGAGCGTGGGCACTGGGGAGGGCGACAATGGACAGAAGAGGAAGGGACACAAGGGAATGGAGGGCGCGGGAGCCTTCCCAGGCAGCAGGGCAGAGAGGCTGACTCTGCTCCCTGGAAGAACGCTTGGCAGGCTCCCCTAGCAGGACGTCTGCTCAAATGTCAAGAAGATCACTGAGCACCAACACAGTATCTTCAAGGAGAAAGACACCACTCACGAGCTCTAAAGTGAGGGTACGGACCTGAGGTAGGAATTCTGCTCATTTGCTTTCCTAAAAGACATCGGTTGACAAGAACAATCATCTACCAGTGGCATTTCTCAAGTGAGAGGCCTGGCAATTTGAGGGTTAGCCAAGACAGCCATGAACCTGCACTTGCCCCAGGCCAGTAAACCTGGTCCTCGTTCCTTCCCACCCCTGGGGGTCTACTCTTCCCACGATCAGTCATGGCATCTAGACAAACTTCATATCACTGTAATTTTTCTGCCTGTTTACAAAGTATCAAGACATTAAACTCTATGAAAGATGTTTTTATTTGAAGAAATTTTTGCTTAAGGGAGAAAAACCTTTAAGAAGCTACTCAAAATTCATATTACGCTCAGAGGCTGGCCTGTAAAATAAAATATCTGCTGGATGATCTTAGAAGGCTTGGGGACACATAGTACCCACAATGCATAGTGCTGCTCTAAGATCCAAAGATTCCAGCCTGGGCAACTTAGCAAGACCTTGCCTCAAGATACAACCAAAAGGGCCGGGCATGGGGCAAAGCATCCAGTGCAGGAAAGAAACAAGAAGACCCAGAAGCCCAGTGCTCCTGGGGACCACTTCTCACTCCCCTGCACTCCGAGCCCACGGGTCTGCAAGGCTTCGGCCCGGGGCTTCCAAGTGCTCCAGCCTCTGGGGTGAGAAGACATGAAGAAAGCTGGGGCAATGTGTTCAGGTGGCCTTCTGAGGATCGGCTCACAGGAAGAGCGTAGTACCAGCGGAGGTGCTGGTTGGATGAGGAGGTGGAGAGAGAAGGAAAGTCAGGAAAGCACAAAGAGGCGAAGATGTGGTCAAATGACAAAATGGGTCACACACAGGACCCTGAGGGAGCTGGCCTTGGGAAAGTGTCTGACATCTACCTATACTAGCCCCTTGCCACACTAAATGCCAATTTCCCACACACAGTCAGATCAAAACCCTGTCAGTGCTCTCTAAGGCTTATCAACTGAATTTTAAAAAATCAAATCTCACAAAGTAAAGCTGACATTTGCCACGAGGCACCTTCTCCTGGGGGCCACAGACAAATCTGCTCAGAGATAACACAGCAAGGAAACTCCCAGGGGAATTGCCTTTAAAAAGCTGCGAGATAGGTTCTGGGGAGATGGGAACACTCAGTCTCGACCGTGTGACTTCATGCCCTGGTCACAAGTCCTTGGACTGCACAACTAAAAAGGATGAATCTCAGCATGTGAGAACTTTACCTAAATAAACCTAACTGAAAAACAAGCACCATCTCTTCACAAAAGTGATGCTGGGTAAACTGGTAATTCACATGCAGAAGAATGAAAGTAGACACCTCCCAAAATCAACTAGAAACATGTTAAGACCTACACATAAGACCCGACACCCAAACTGTGGGAAAAACATAAGGCAAACACTTTGAGACATCGGTCTGGGCAAAAAATTTTTAGGTTAGACCCCCCCCCCCAACACACAGACAGCACTGGCAACAAAAGCAATAAAACATAAATGGGATTATATCAAGCTAAGAAGCTTCTACGTAGCAAAGAATTAAGAGTGAAAGACAGAATGGGAGAAAATATTAAAACTATACGCCCAACAAGTGATTAACATCCAGGGTGCACAGGGAGCTCAAAAGCAAAAACCCTCAAAGTAATCTGATGTAAAAAGGGCAAACAGGCCTGGGGATGTGGCCCAGTGGTAGAGCACTTGCCTAGCAGACACACAACCCTGGGTTCCATTCCCAGCAGTGGGTGGGTGGGGCACGGGAGGCAGGGTGGGGGGGATGAACTGAACAGACATTTCTCAGCAGACACACAAATGGCCAACAATACAGGGAGAGCAAGCTCAATACTGCTAATCATCAGGGAAATACAAATCAAAACCAGAAAGAGATCCTGCTTCACCTGGTGAGCGAGCTACTATCAAACTAAATGAGTAAGGTAAATGAGTGACCACGAGGAGAAAAGAGACTGTCTCTACACAGTTGGTGGGGACGTAAATCAGTGGAGCTGAGATGGAAAACAGTAGAGAGGGTCCTTGAAAAAAAATCACACGTAGAAACACCACAGGATCCAGCAATTCCACCACTGGGAATCTATCACAAACAAGAGATCAGGCGGAAGAGAGTGCTGTACTCCCATCCTTACTGTGGCACGATTCGCCACAGCCAAGATGCGGATCGACCTAGGTGTCCTCAGAGGATGAATGGATGAAGACAACAGACAGAAATTCTGCCACGTGTGGCACTATGGATCGAACTGGAACACATTAATTAAATGAAATAAGCCAGGCACAGAAAGAGAAATGCTGTACGTTCTCACTCATGTGGGAGCTGCAAAGAGATTCTCAAGTCAAGAGTTGAACAGCGGCCACCAGAAGCCAGAAGGGAAGTGGAAGGCAAGCAGAGGGGCCAGGTAATGGGCAGCTAAGCAGTCAGACAGGAGGAGGGAGTCCTGGTGTGCCGTGGCACCATGGGGAGACTCAGCCCCTGTGCATCCAGAAGTAACGATGAGAGACTGAAGGTTCCCACCAGGCAAACGCTGAATACACGAACTGCCACACAGTGCCCCACGAACAGAGACAACTACTTCAAGACTCCACACCCACATGGAGCACATCTGAGTGTCAGACTTGCCCTACGCTGCCTCTTGAGTCTGCAGGGTGGCAGCAGAGCTCCCAGAGCGTTAGAGGAATGCCTCCTGCAGACACAACCGCAACAGCATCGTGCCAGAGCCATGGACACACCGCACCGCAACACGCAGCCTTGTCAGTCAGCAACCATTTCCCAGAAAGAACACATTAAGCATTTGCTCCTTCAGCTCCAGGCACACGGAGAACGTGAACCTAACGTGCTCTGAGCAAGGGAGCAAGACCAGTGCTCTAAGCTCAGCCACTAAGGAGGGCCTGACTTCATGACTTTCACGAAAAACAGACTACCCAGGAAGAGGAGCAAGGGGGATCCAAAAATACAGAAACATATCTGTTACAGTGTGCATTCTTTCATTTTTCTCTAAGGAGGGCAGAGGGTGGGGTAGGGTGGGGCGGGAAGCATTTTCTTCTCACTCTGCATCAAACTGAACCCTTTTTGAAAGCAATTTACTTACTGTTTCTTCTCATTCATGTCCCAGGCTTCAAGTATTCGTTCTATTAATTGGCATTTTTGAAAAAGCTGAATAAAAAGGAGAATTCTAGTTAACACTGACATAAATGTCAACATGTTGAGACGTCACAAGGAAATGGCTCTAGTTGGAGACAAAGCAGTGTGCTACATGTGACTAGGAGAGACCAGCCAACCCAAATGCACCATGGTGACCAGTTTGCTCTAGACTTTCAGACTGACCCATGCCCTGAAGGGTGTGTACTAGGAAACTTACTGCCACAGGGACTGTCCCGAGCAAGCAAAGCCTATGGCATGAGGCAGAGCAGGATCTAGGAGCTGGGAAAACTCGGTCAAAGAGAGAGGGCCCAACCAAGCTCACAATGGAATAAAAAGTGTCTGTAAAAATTTAACTCAGAATGCAAGCCCTCTGACCTCCCCAAACACTGACACCACTGTGCTGCCTTCAGAGTCCTGCGACTCAATGACAACTGCCTGGGGCTGCCGCGTGGCTGTGGGAGGGCACTGTCACTCATACAAAATTCCAACCCCACTACGCTTGAGCCCAGCTTGCTTCTCCTGCCTTCCAGGTCTGAGAGTGAACCAAGGGCAAGCCAGAAACTTTCAGGGAACCACAGGGATTCAAGAGGAATCTGAAGACCCAGGTAGTTAAAGTTCTGAGGGTAGAGCGCCAAGGAAAGCCTCAGCCAGCACCACACAACCTGCCTGTCCAAACCTCAGTCATGTTTCCGCGCCGGAAACCAACTCTGGCATGCCAGAAAGTGCCAAGACGTCCTCTCGAGAAGTTAAATCTCCAAGGCAGAACACACCCGAGAGGCAGGCCACTTACACACCTTTTTCTTAAAAGCTCATTTAATGGCTCTTTGTCCAGAACTTGACTAATAGAGTCATTCATTCGAAGTCAGTGAACAACACACCGCAATGAAATGTCAGGACCCTGACATCTAGCTGAATCTGCCCTTCGACCTGAATTTGTTACACGCTGAAGAGCAGAACTGCTGTAATGAAGAGACAGAGGGAGCAAAGGAAAGCCAAACAAGCTCACGTGTTTCAATAACAAATTGTCGCCAGCGGAGTCCTGATCGGTAATTGTGCCATCTTCTGTGTTTTCAAAAGGACTGGCAAGAATCAGTGCAATACAAATTTCCACTTGTGTGTGCAAAAAGTTATTCCATGTGTATTTGAAGAACATGTCCTACAAAGGAAAAAGTGTTTCCTTTAGTTACTTCAAGTTTAAGCCACCTCTTTAATGTGTTTACAGAACAGTCCCACAGGACCAACTAAAAGGAACACAATGAGTTTGTTTCCAAATGGTTTCAAAGGCCACCTGATACCCTAAACAACGTATTTGGTTATGGAAAGTGTCAGAATTTGCACAGAACCTAGTAGAAACCAACAGTAAACATATGAAGAAAAGACAGTTGTAAACTTCTCAAAGAGAAAGAAGTATCTTTGTTTTCAAAGCAACTAATGCAAATATTAAGTTCAGTAAATTTTTAATAATTTTCAAAGAGATTTGTAAGACTATCATTTTTTTTTTCAGGGCTGAGGATCGAACTGGGGGCCTTGCGTGTGCTAAATCCCCAACCCCAAGACTATCATTGTGATCCAACAATCACTTATCTGTGCAGGGCACTCTGCTAGGCACACGGCTCCCGTTTTCAGGGCGCGTGCAGTTTAACATGTGAGGCCCCCAACACGGCCCTCCTGGAAGCACAGGGCTTCCCCAAGCTACCCTCATGTTAGTATTAGAAAACGCAAAACATCACAACAGAAAAATTTCCACCAGCACAAAAGGTTTTTATAACACAGCTAAAATCTAATTATCTCAGTATGAAAACATTAAATAAGGCTTAATGACCCATCTAGAAGTTTTATTCAGATTCATCATTCAACAGAAGCTCTAAAGATAAAGAAAAGAATGAAGTAGCCAGGCAGTGTGCACAACCACAATCTCAGTAACTTGGGAGGCTAAGGAAGGAGGATCACAAATTTAAGACCAGCCTCAGCAAGTTAGCAAGACCCTGTCTCGAAACCAAAAAAATAAAAAAAGGACTGGGGATGTGGCTCAGTAAGCACCTCTGGGTTCAATCCTTGGTACCCCAAAATTAATTCTTTAATTAAGAATGAGTTAACTACAGTTTCATATTTTTATTAGTACTATTGAAGATTAGTGACCAAAGACTTCAGGGGGAGCCTGAGGTAGAAGAAAAGGTTTCTATACTAGTCAGAGGTGAGGGCAAGAATCATGTCCTCAGAGGACAATGGGTACCCTACCAAAGAAACTTTAACACTCTAAATTTTTACTTCTACTTCCAAACTATTCCTGCTTTCTACGCTCTAGAGTGATACGTCATTGAACCAGGAGCTAAAACATAACTGAAAACATCTCAAAGTCTCCAGGAAGTACTATGGCATGGCTGATGGCACGCAAGGGCTTTTTCTTCTGGATGAGTTTAAACCCTGGTTTCCCTGCTCAGTGCTCATGGAATCTACGCCCTCTCTGCGCATGATCTGAAAACCAGACACTCCCCAATACGGGGGAGTCTACAACCAGCAGCACGTGCAAGTGTACCTGAGGCACAAGTCACCATGATGCCCACCGTGCAGTGAGCGCACACCTCTGGAACACCCCCAAAAGCTGCTCACTGTGTGACACAACCTGAGGGCTTGTGAAACCCATTAAGTGCTACCCTCCTGACTCTTGTGCTGCGAGTGGCAGAACAAAGCAAACACAGACTCCGGAGCTGGGCTCTAAGCCCGTACGTGGCCTTGGGGAATGCAGAGGCCAGGGAAGCCCACACCATTCCTGGACTTTTCCTTTTCTTCTCCACTGAAGAGCAGACTACCAGCTATCTTAAGAAAGAATGGAGCCTGAAGTTAAAAGACCACACAGTCAATGGAAAGGAGAGGAATTCCTTCTGCAAATTCTGAGCAGAAACAGTGCTACGGTCAGCAGGCATGGTGTTGAGAGTGAGCTTCTGCAGGACAGCCTGCCAGCCATCTCGGAGAAGCTCTGTCCTGCAATTCTTCATGCAAAACAACAAAAGGTGACTCTGCAACAATCAGCAGCAATCAAAGTCTCCAGTAAGAACAGGAAAGTCACTGACACATTCATCACTGGCAGTTCAAATCTCTGTGGGGGAATCTCACCAGTATGACTCCAATGCTGTTCAGCTCCATCAGGTCCCCATTTATACTGCTGGTATTGGTCTGCAGCAGGCTAGATATCAACCTAATCACATTCAACCGCGTGTTCCCCACCGGGGGATCCAGTACACCCCAGGTAGTCTTCATCACACTTTTCTGAGGAAGAAAAAATTTCCAATCAAATTCAGTTAAAAAAAAAAAAAAAAACAAGCAAGCAAAAGGTGTTATGTGCTGAGACACGCATGGCTAACTGACCACACAGACTGCTAGAACTGAATTCTGCGCTTGGAAGAAAACAAGATGCTATTGAGAGCTTTATCGGATGACAAAATAATCAAGCAATTTCCCTGACTTATAAATTTATAAGAAATCAAGAGTGCTCTACCCAGTGTTCCAAACTCACAGGCAGAAAAGCACATGAAAACCAAAACTAAACTAAAATATTTCAAATTCTGACCAGAAATCTTAGAAACTAAAAAGAGCTGACAACTGGTTTTGGAACAGTCCTCAGTCTTCACCAAATCCATGATAAAAATACGAGCCTCTCTATCACCATCCTGAAACAAGACCAACCTCAAGTTGCTGCTGGCCATGAGGGAGCTCCTACAGGTTGAAATTACGGCAGACGGAAGCAGAACGCTGCAGAACCTTATAAGTCTGACAGGAAGAGTGACAACACAACCCAGCAAGCACAAAGCTGCCCTTTCTGAAGGTCCTTCAGCACCAGCTGATGCCTCGCTCCTTCCTTGAGAGGCCCGATGGAACTGTAAGGCCAGTTTTACTCTGTGTGGCTGTTTCTAAAAAGCTTCAAGGTGACCGGGGGTGCAGACCACAGGCGGAGCCCTTGCCCAGCATGTGTGAGATGGTGCGCAAACAGCACCATCGCCGCTCTCTTGGATCTGCTCACTCCATCCAGGAACAAAATCAGGTCAGCTGCTCAATCCTGGGGCAAAAGAGAAGCTGCAGCATGACGTGTCTTCCTTCTGAACCGGGGCCAAGAATGATCAAACACTGCCTGCCCGTCTGCCTAGTGGGATGCTGGGGGAACACCTAGGACCCAGGCCAGGTCCCCCTTAACATCCCTTCTTCTCTCTGCTCCTTCTCCCGTCTCCATCTTCCTCTTCCCCTAGATCCTCCTTCTTTCCCAACCCTTCCTGTCTTGTTCCTAGGACTGATGTGAAGGATGCCACTGACTATTAAACACCAACCAAAGTACTTTCCCTAAGCAGGAGCACCCACACCATGGACTGCCCACTACACAGGCTCGATGCGGATGTGACGCCCTGACTGCAAGGGCCCAGCAGGATGCCACAAAGACTAAAAAGCCGAGGTGCTGTCTGAAAGGAAAACTAGGAGTCTGGGTGTGGATATGACTTAGTCCATGCTTTCTCCTCCTCCAAATGGTGCAACAGAAATCATCCTAAATCTCCAATAACCCACACAGAAGACAGCATGGAGATACACAGGACATAAGACAGCGGATCCAACATACAGGGCAAAAGGAAGCAGGAACGTAGCAGGCAGAAGTGGTGCAGAAGCAGAACTCTCAAAACGGAATCATGTGCCTGATTTCAAAAGTGCCTAAGTCTACTCCCCAACCTAAGAGGCATGCCGTGAGAGGGAAGACCACCACTCACACACTGCTGACGCTGCAGGCTCCTGCCCCATCCACACGCATTCTTAGATCTGCACACATCTTCTCTCCTGAAAACCTCGCACCTAACTCACACGCTTTCCACGCAGCACACTGATACTTCAACCTGTCACTTCTTAAGCAAGGTCATCTGTTCACCAACTGTTTACACTCTTAACAAGAAAATGCAATTTCAAAGACCAGATCCAGAAAACCGACTCCAAGATGTGAAAAGCACATGCTGCAATAAGAAAACTGCAGGTAAGGATCCAAGAATTTGTAGATGGAAAGAACAAAAACCTGAGTTCCTAAGCAGACAAATCTTCAATTCAAACTCTACCTCATTCACCAATTTACACAAGATATGTAGATAAAAAGCCAATTAAAAACTAGCTCAAGGGGCTGGAGTGGAGGCTTAGCAGTTATAGTGTGGCCGGGCATGTGTGAGAATGCGGGTTCAAACCCCAGCATCATGTACACAACGAAGTGGTGGAGCAATGAAAGCCACATGAAAAACTAAATAAAACTGGCGCTCTCTCTCTCTTTATCCCTCTCTCTCTTTAGAAGCAGGAAGAAGGGGCTGGAGCAGTGGCTCCACAGTTAGGCACTTGCCTGGCATGCGCAAGTACACGAGTTTAAACTGCAGCACCACAAACACAATGAAGTGTCAGAGCAACGAAAGCCACATGAAAAAACTAAATAAAGTTCATTCAGTCTTTCTCACACTGTCCCTCTCTCTTTAAAAAACAAACAAAAAAAGCCGCAGCAGGAGGAAGGACTGGCAGCACACCTTTGAACAAATCTTGCACATGCTGATCACAACAGTTCCATGACTCCCACGGTACACACTTTCTGATGACTGCAAAACCCAACTGCTGCCTGGACAGCCATGCCTGTGCCAGCTCGCCTACCTTGGGTGGCTCAAGCAGGAGCTCATGAAAAGATCCAAGTCTTCCTCTGATGGCTTCTAGAACACTCTTGTTGACCGAACAAGAAGAATGGCTCATGCCTGGAGGGCAGATCTCTATATGACCTTCAAATCTTGAAAAAGCAAAGTAACTTCAGTTACTACCATGTCAGGATAAACCGCTCAAGGTGCTCCCTGTAACCATGTGGGCAAACATATTAACGGCTACAGAACTACACGATGATGACGACACCAACATTTCTGGCTTCGAGGAGAAGGGCTACAAAGTGTAATAAAACAAAAGAGGGCATAATAAAACTTTGATGAGGATCAGTCAGTGTGACCTGAAACCTAAAAAGGACTGCTGTGTCCAGTGGGAAATTAGATGTGATTTCTCCACATGCTCTGAAACCTCCCAACCACACTGATAGGAGGTCTCTAACTGACCAGAAAATTTGGAAAGCAAGTAGTGACATGAGCCCTGAATTATAGAGGACATCTACTTCCTGCCAGTCTGAGATCTAGTAACAAACAGGTCTGTACTTGTTCCACAGACATTCTTGGGCAATCAACACTGTGTCCTATTTAAAAGGCTTAAATTGTTCTTCTATGTGAGAGTCAGTCTATAGTCATTACGACCACGCCTTATATAAAAACAACTACAGGTGGAACCAGACTCCAAAGTCCAATTGGGTTACGGAAATACGAGGACACAGAGTCCCAGGAGGGGAGGGAAGACATCTGAGTGCGTAAAAATGGGAGTGTGCGGTTGAAAAAGAAAGAGACCTGAAAGTGGTGTTGATCCACAGCAGTGCAGCGAAGCAGCCAACAGCGTCACTGCTGCACCAAGGTGGCCTGAGCCCAAGTCCACCTCTGTACTTGCCAGTTATTTGGTGTAATTTGGAAAACAGGACCACGCCACAGCGCCCCTCCCAGGACTGCTATGAGGAGCATGCTAACATGATGGACTGAGAATGTGGCCTAGAACAGAGCCACCCCTGGCAGGCAGCAGCTGATACAAGCACTGCTGGAACACAGCCCAGGGAAGCGCTTTCCACCCCAAGCGCCACAGGGAACAGCATTCTGAAACCACATACTAGGAAAGGGAGAACAGAGATCTCTGGTTCTCACTGCAGGGTTTTCTTGGTTTTGTTTTTTTTAAACAGAGAGAGAATCAATTTTATTCAGTTTTTCGTGTGGCTTTCATTGCTCCAATATTTCATTGTGTATGTGGTGCTGGGGTTCAAACCTGTGTCCCTGTGCATGCCAGGCAAGTATTATAACCACTGAGCCACCACTCCAGCCCCTATAGTTCTTTCTTCATGAGTAAGGGTTTTAATAATTTATATAATCAAATACAGATTTCTTTATTACGGTTTCTATCTATAGTCATGGTCAACAGCACTTTGTGAACCTGTAAGTCTATACTATTTGTAAATTTTTTCTTCTAAATTAACTTTTTTGTACAATAACAGGAACAGACATTTTTCCCCTACCATTTTCTTAGCAACATTTCTAGAACAACTGGCTCTCTTCACATAAAAAAAAAAAAAAAACACAAAAACCCATACTACAGTTTCTTAATAGTGCAAGTAAGTTTAAGCACTCAAGTGCAAAGTGTTTAGCAAGTGTCAATTACCGTGGCAGCTCTGACCTACGTGCCAGTCAGCGTCTACGGTGCTTGGACTGCACTTCCACTGGCATCCCACTGCACGCTCATCCCAGCAATGGTGCATTTTAACACGCAGTAGGCCAGTGGGTAATGGAAGCATCTGCCCACAGGAAGCAGTGCATGTCTGTACATGTGGCACATGGCTTCGCATGCCCAGCAATGATTCCAGCTGCTCCAGGGCACTACCGGCATGGAGCAATGCCAGGTGGCTCGTCTTAGCCATCACAGCCTGTGAGGGCCACCTTCTTTGAGAAAAGAGTCTTTCAAGAGGCAATTAATCGAGGCTCCTGAGAGTATCCTGGATTATGCAGGGGGATGAAATGCTATCCAAGGGTCCTTCCAGAGGAGGTGGTGATATGAAGGCAGAGCAGTGGCCAGGAGACAAGTGAAGCATCACTAGAGGATGGAAGAGGCGAGGATCGGTGCTCACAGCACCTCTGGAGGCATGCAGCTCTGCTCGACCTTAATCTTGGACTTCAGGCCTTTGTAACAATCAGAGAATTACTGTTGTTAAAAGAAAGTGTGGGGATTTTTTTTTTTTACAGCTGCAGCAAAAATGAGTTCTTCAAAAGGTATGTAGTGCTACCTCAATGTGGTTTGAACTTGAATTTCATTAATGACAAATGATGTCAGTCAACTTTTAATTATTTGTTTACATAAATATATATGCCTTTTATTAGCTATGGGCTCAAGTCTTTTATTTTTCTTTCTTGGTACTGCGGATTGAATCCAGGGGTGTTCTGCCAGTGAGTTACATCCCAGCCCTTTTTCTCTTGAGACAGGGTTTCACCTGATTGCTAGAGCTGATCTTGAACCTGTGATCCTCCTACCTCAGCCTCCCAAATCCCTTCTTCGTGAGCACCATAGCACCAGGTTCTGCTCAAATCTTTTGACTGGCTTTCCACACTGGTGAGGTCTCCTGGAGGGGTGAGCAGGCATGGCAGTGGTGAATGTCCTGGCTCTGGTCCTCAGTGTGGGGAGAACCTTTCAGTTTTGACTGTCAGAAATCATGCTATGGACGGAGTGGTATAGAGGACTTCACCCACTGTGTGTCTGCTGAAATGCTGATTTTTGAAGGAGAGAGCCTTGCATGCCCAAGATACATTGCACTTAATCGTGATACACCATGCTTCCAACACGCCACTGACCCCTACATCTGCCTTGCTGGTGTTTGAAGAACTCTGCATCTACGCTCTTATGCGATCTTGCTGCACACTTTTCTTTCCTATGATGGTTTCAAAGTAGTGCTGGCTTCATAAACTGGATTGGAAAGTGTTGAAGTCCTCACATCTCTGGTAGGACTCATCACTGGAGCCTAGGTGGCAAGGGAATTCTTGCTGAAGGTTTGAACAGCAAATTCAATTTCTTTAATGGTTGTGGGACTGATTATACTACCTAGCTCTTTTTTGATGATGTACGTAAGAAGTCTGTCCGACTGTGTGGTGAAACATTTCGGAACTTTTATAATTTTTAGTTCTATGATCAAATGGAGTTATTTTTTTACATAAACGTGCAAAAGATCATTGACATTTTTTTTAAAGGAAGCTAGATTACTTCCTTCACTAAACTGTTGGATTTATTTAATGAGCATTCTCTTCTTCTTCTTCTAATGTTCACTGGAAAGTGCTGCCCCCCCCCCTTTTCATTCCTGTTTTGTGTGTGTGTGTGTGTGTGTGTGTTTTGTTTTTGTTTCTGAATTTGTATCTTTTATACTTTTTTTCTTAATCAATCTAGCTAAAGGTTTATCATCATTGATCACTGATCTTTTCAAAGAACCAATTCTGGTTTTACTGATTTTCTCTTCTCCATTCCACAGTTCCCCATACCCTCCTCCCACACACCACGCTGGGGATTAAATTCAGGGATGCTCTATCAAGCTCCATCTCCAGCCTTTTTATTTTTTATCTTAAGTCAAGGTCTCACTAAGTTACCATTCCACTGGGTTCTAATCTTAAGCTTTATTATTACTCTGTTTGGCATTTGTTCTTTTTTATTGCTTTTTTTTTTTTGTGGCAGTGGGGTGAAGGGTGGCACTTGGGATTAAGCCCAGGGGCACTCTACCACTGAGCTAAATTCCCAGTTCTTTTTTATTTTTAGGCACGGTCTGGCTGCTGAATTACAGGCATGTACCACTACGTCCGGCTTGTTGATTAATTTCCTAAGGTGAGAGCTTCATCATCAACAAATATAACCATTTAATGTTGCAAATTTCCCTTCATTGCTTTTACTGCATACTAGAATCCTGACATGTTTCGTTTCCATATCAAGTACTTGATAATATTTCCTCATCCGTTGTCATTTCTCCTATAACATTTAGGTTATTTAGCAGTGTATTCTTTAACTTCTAAATAGCTGAGGCTAATTCAGAAAAAACTGTTACTGATTTATAGTTTAAATGCATTATGGTCTCAATATGTATGTTGCCTGACTTTTATTATTTCAAGTTTATCTCATGGCTGAAAACTGGTCTCGCTCTGTATTATCAACTCAATGTTTATGTCTCCTCAAAATCCTTATGTTGAAATCCTAACTTCCAGCATGAAGGTATGAGGAAATGGGGCTTTGGGGAGGTGCTCAGGTCACGAAGGCGGAGCCCTCCTGAAGAGAAACACTTGCACGCCTTTCTCTCCGTGAGGACACAGTAAGACGTGGCCATCTGCAAATCAGAAAGTGGTCCTTGCCGGCCACTGTCTCAGTCTTGGCCCTCTCAGCCTCCAGACCAGGAGAAGGTCTACTGAGCTCCCCAGGCTGTGGCAACTTGTCACCGCAGCCCAAGCTGACTAACACACTTGGTGAGAAGCATGTGCATTCTGCTCTTGCTGGGGAATATCCTCAGTGTCAATCAGCCTAAGTTGACTGCTAGTGTCAGCGAAGTCTTCTGTATTCTTAAGATTTTCTATCTCAATGTTCCATTGACTTCTACTAGAATAATTGAGATATACATAAAAGTATGAACAGTACAGTTCCCATGCAACCTACACCCAAATTTCTACATTAATACCTCACAGTAGCATTGTGCATTCATCACAATTCAATACCCAATGTGACCCAGAAATCCATGCTTTATTTAGATTTTCTTAAGTTTTTACCTGATGTCTTCTCTTTGCTCCAGAAGCCCACCCAGGACACCACATTACATTAACTGTAAGTCTCTTTCGCTCTTTCTTAGCTGTGACAGAGCCCAGCACTGGTCAAGCATCCTGCAGAATGTCCCTCCTCTGGGATGCTGAGATATTCCTGATGGTCAAGGCCTCTGAGAGGAAAGACCACAGGGCACAGTGCCATCCCCAGTGCACCCTACCAGGGGCGCACTGTCCACAAACGCAGCACTGCTGCTGGCTGATACGTGGCTGGGGCGTGTGTCAGACGTGCCAGCTATGCTAACGGAGCTGGGAGCTGCAGCCTAACTCCAGAAGATGGAGTGCCCACAGCCCATTTAGAAATCCTCCGCAGGAAGCTTTATCTCTTTCCTCTCATTTATAGCATTATGCATTTATGGATAGGTATTTTATAACTGGTGATATAATGCACTAGTAGTTAACTTTATTTCACAAATTTATTTTAGCTTTGGCCATCAGGAGCTCTTTCCACCCCGCTCCCTTCGACAGCTGTTGTCAGTGTGTGTGTGTGTGTATCGAGCACTTCCTAACTTCTGTCCCTAGAGGATGTTCCAAACCCATCTTGTATGACTGTGCCAGTCACAGCCATTTCTCCAAGGAGTCCTGGTTCCTTTAATCACAAACAGTATTAGAAACCAAGATCTGGGCACGTGCTGTCCTTGCTCCTGAAGCTGTGCCATTACTTCTGGGCCTGCTCAGCTCAGAAGCGACTGTCTTTTTGTCTGATTCTCTGTATTTCATGACGGATTATTTCTGGGGTCCCATGCTGATTTTCTGCTCAGTTACATTGAAGTTCATCAGTAAGCCCAGAAGGCCTTTTCACTTGTGCTGTTTCCACAGCTAACGTTTCTACAGATCCCCATCTCTCTGCATACTGTCCAATTTTCCCACATGCTTTTAACATGTTAATCATATTTATATTATATTCTCTGACGGTTCTAACATTTGTGAGTTGAGTTGCATGAATACTTCCAATTAATAGCTGGTTAGGATTCTTCCCATCATATAATTTTTGGTTGACAGGTGGACACGTGAGAAGAAGAGTAGAAACCAATGCACACAGCGTTTATGCTAAAACAGATACATCTCTTTTTTCCTAGGAGTTAGTGTGCAGGACTGACTCAAACTAGTCAGCAGCTGAGCCAGGTTTGGAATTTCCTTCTGTGCACCAAAGACTTCAAAATTCTCTCAAATCACTTTGCATTTATGGTTAAGGCCGGTGCATCACGTTTTCTCAATGTCTGCTCCACCCTGGCTTAGGATCTTCCTTTTCAGCTGGCTCCTGGGCCCTGGAGTCTGCTTCCATACCAGCCTTTCCTCTGGCAGCACACTATGGTTTACTTGCTCAATGCTGGGAGGCCTGGTGGAGAGGGACATGGTGGGGGTGATGCCCTGTTTTTTGTTTTGGCCTCGGTCTTAGTGTCCCTAGGTTGCAGTGGTAGGGCCTTCTCAGTGATCCTACCCTTGCTCCAGTGGCAGAGAACCTCTAACAGTCTGGACAGAGGTTTTGTTGCAGCTGGGGGTGGTGATATTTTTCCTGGTCTCTTCCGTCCACTACAAAGGGTCTTCAGAGTTACAGGGCTGCTTCCCTTTTCTCAGGGGCTGAGTCGTCTGGGGAAGAACTGTGCCCTTCCTCCAAAGGCTGCTGCTCCACTGATGCAGGCCATCCTGCCCTGGGAGCTCGCTGCCTCTTCCCACCTGTGTTTCCCTGAAGGAGGGCTTGCAGGTGTGTGCACATCCCCTTGGAAACCACACCTCCTGGGGTTTCTTCACTCTGCTCACCTTCTCAGAGACTCCGGGAGTTATACCATCTATTATTATTCTAATACATTTATTAAAAAATCTCTCTGGGGCTGGAGCAGTGGCTCCGCAGTTGAAGTGCTTGCCTGGCGGGCACAAGGACCTGGGTTTGAACCCCAACACCACATACACAACTACGTGTCAGAGAAACAAAGGCCAGATATGGACAGGGGAGAGACAAAAAACCTTTCAGCTATGATTTTATCAAGAAGAAAGAAAGTGTGTATGACAATGTACTTCAGCTGCCACAGTTTAAGATCTGAACTGTAATGGGCACTTAACCTTTCTTATTTTTTGAGTTTTGTTCAAATACTGGAATTCATTACATTTTTTTCAACATTTTAATTATTTATCCTTAATATTTAAATTTCTTCACCAGATTGATTCACACACCTCCACCTGGCTCTTTTTCCTTTTCTGGTACTAGGGATTGAACCCACGGGCACTTTTTTACTGAGCTGCATCCCTAGCCCTTTTCATGCTGAGACAGGGTCTTGCTAAGTTGCCAAGGCTGGTGGGAACTCGTAACCCTCCTGCCCAGCCTTGTGATCAGCTCGCTGTGCACCTCTGCTCTGGGTTCAGCTCCACATGCTTCCTGACCATAACTTCCCAATACATTTCCCAGTCTTAGTTCTTTCTTCCTATTTTTCTGCATGGCTCTGGCAAAAGACACCTTAAGTAGCTACCGCAGCCACTGCACAAACTGAACAGAGTTCTCCTGTGTGTGAAAACACCTCCTCTACCTTGGCACAACCCTGCCTTGGAGTGCAACGGAGAGGCCTGGCAACAGACTGGATGCATGAGTAGCCCATCTTTCTTATC
Organism: Aplodontia rufa; assembly: GCA_004027875.1. NCBI lineage: Eukaryota > Metazoa > Chordata > Mammalia > Rodentia > Aplodontiidae > Aplodontia > Aplodontia rufa. The sequence goes on along the minus strand of PVKS010003017.1, from coordinate 82,789 downwards.
CAGATATTTCCAAGACTTCTTTCCTAGCAATTCAGAAATCTTATAAGGATAGAGCTAAGATCTGAGTTTTAGTTTAAAACTTGATTTGCTGGGTATTTTGTAAATCCTTCTCATTTGAGGACAAATGTTCCTTTTGGTCAGAAATTCTCTAGTTTTTATTTTACTCTTGTCTCCCCTGCTTGCTCTGTCTCAGCAGTACAATTCTTTCTTTCTTCACCGTCACGTGCAAAGCTTCGTGGTTCCTCTCAGGTTAATGTCCTCCTCAAGGCGCAGTTCCGCCTGCCATGAGAGCCACAGCGGGGACAGTGCAAGGGTCTTAAAGCATGAGCAGAAGGCAGTCTGGCACCTGACTAATGAAACTTGAGTTACTCCCTTTACCATTTATGATTTATCAGACAAGACCCAAATGACCACACACTTGAAGCAGTGTCACAAAACTGATTTTCCATCATTACTGACCAAAGAGTAAACAAATCAGCAAAGAGTTCAGGAATTTGGGAAGCAGGAGCTGGTAAAGTCATCTTTCTTCCTGGTACCAGGGATTGAACCCAGGGGTGCTTAACCACTGAGCCACATACATCCCCAGTACATTTTATTTTTTATTTTGAGACAGGGTCTCACTAAGTTGCTGAGGCTGGCCTTTAACGTGCCATCCTCTTGCCTCAGCCTCCCCAGCCACTGGGATTACAGGCATGAGCCAATGCACTCAGTTAAAGTTGTCTTCACTATTGGGCTAGGAATCAAAATTTCACAATAAGAGGTTGGGCGTGGTGCTGAAATGCCTGTAACCTCAGCTACTTGGGAGGCTGAGGCAGGAGGATGACAAGTTCCAGGCCAGCCTAGGCAACTCAGCAAGACCCTGTCCTTAAAAAAGGGGAGAGGAGATGGGGATGTGGCTCAGTTGTAAACCGCCCCTGGGTTCAAATCCCAGTACCAAAAAGAAAAAAACAGAAACCTAGATGGCTAAAGATTTCACACACTGAGAACAGATTGCTTCGTTCTCTTCATGCGCCCTGCTTCACTGACTGGATCTAATAATGCAGCGCAGGGGGAGGGGTTTCCAATCTCTAAACCATGTGTTCCTCGAACCGTTACTACACGTTGCTCTTCAAGTTGTCTTGCTTCAAGAGCAATTAGAAAACCATGACAAAGGGGCTGGGGCAGTGGCTTGGCGGTTACGGCGCTTGCTTGACATGTGCAAGTACTCAAGTTTGAACCCCAGCACCCACATACACAATGAAGCTTCCGAGCAATGAAAGCCACATGAAAAACTCAATAAAATTGACTCATTCTCTCTCTATTAAAAAAAAAAAAAAAGACAAAGAATAAGTAAAGTAGTATTGGGCCAAACCGTAAAAAACAGTATGGGTGGCTCGGCGGTTGCGATGCTTGCCTGGAAGGCACGGGTGTGCAAGTTAGAACCCCAACACCATGTACACAACGAAATGTCGGAGCAATGAAAACCGCATGAAAAACTAAATAAAAATTGTTTCTCTCTTCCTCTCTCTCTTAAAAAAAAAAAAAAAAAAAAAGGATAACATGATACACACTAACAGCTAGTCCAGGGACAGAAGGCTACACTGGGAAAAACATACTATATTCCTCATTATGCAAAACTTAGCAGAATTTTTTCCTTAAAACCCCAGCCACCTGTCCATCCATCTTAAATAGCCTTGGGAACTGCGGCATGCTCACAGGCAAAACCCAGAACAAACACCCCAAAGCTAGGCTCCTCAGAAAAAAACAGGAAGTGCAGAGTCCCCCAATCGCCACAGTGAGAGCTACAAACCCCAAATGACTAGAGTCTAAATATTGCTGAGAAACAATGTTTATCAAACTACATTTTTCACCTGCACCCCTATAACATATAGCATTCCTATAAAACTAAGTTATCGCTCACATAGCAGAAAAAGATTCAGCACTGCTATATGCTACTGTAGCTCAACTACCAGCAGCTTAATGTAGCTTTTCAAAAATCTAAAAGCCAAACCCGGATCACTCTGAAAGGAAAAGGAAAGCTTACGTCGGCCGCCGCGTCTCAAGCAGAGTCAGCAGAATCTGGATGGCGCTGACTATGGCTGACTCGTTTTTCTCCTTGTGGAAAATATTTGACAGGAGCTGCTCGATGGTTTCTTGCCTAGGGAACAAATCAACAGTCACACACCAACTGCAACAAGCCACACAGCAGCTCAGGCAGGGGCTGAACGCACGTGTGCGCGTCACTGTTTCACACAGTCTACTTGAACATGTTTATTAAAGGAGGCCAGTGACTCTGATGACAGTTCCAGTCTCACCACTCCTTACTTCTACCTGCTCCCCTCAGCAAAATAATCTGGGCCCTGTGTGCTTTGCTCTCTTGAGAGACTGCCATTATGTCAAGGTTGTAAGTTACTCTAGAGCACACCAGCTGCTGGTGGTGGTGACAGCGGAGGGAGGTAGACTGAGAACTGCTCACCTCCATATGAGAAGGGTCCTTCAAACAGCAAATTAGAATGCATTAAATGTTTTCCCATACACATACGAATGCATAACCAAGAAAGCTGTAAACAGGTAAAAGAGACCAATCGCTGTCTTCTACTCTATAGTTAAAATGTGGTACATCAAAATAATATGGCAGTAATGGTACATACAGATTTTACTGAGCTACTGCCCCAAAAGAATTCTCTGCAGGCTCTTCCCATTATGCTTCTCTCACGTGTATGCCAAGTCTCAATTAATGGCAGACACAAGAATAATTGTTACTTAAATTTACATGGACATTCTCCAAGAAAACCTCCATTTCTTAGGATCCCAATAATTTTCCAAATCTATGTAAATTAAGAAAAGGACTCTCCCTTATAATGTGACAGATGGTTGGGTTGTCCCCTGTTGTTCATCGGACAAATCTGCCAGGCATCCAAAGGTATAGCTGTGCTCACTGTATCACACATCAGTTCCATGAAACATCTCTTTCTATTTGGGAGAAGCAAATAAAAGTGGTATCTATTGGAACTTCAGAGGATTCCCTTGCAGGAAGTCAACTTGAGACCCACACTCTCACACCAGCACTGAAATGCACTGGGAGACCGTTGAGGAGCACCGTGCACGTCACACAAAAACTTAGGTCCACAGGACAAACTTGGGGAAACACACTGCCTCCCAGGGCAGGCGTGGGCCCTCTTCACATGGCGGCTGGCTCTTGGGGGAGGGTGCTGCAACACACCTACACCTGCCCACCTTCTCCTCGGCCAGCAGCGGGAGTGCTCCTTTACACAGAGCAACACCACACTTTCATGCCTGTGGAGACCTAAAGCAAACTGGAAGTCTGCCATACCCAAGCAAGAATTCTGCTGGACAAAATCAATATAACAACCAGCAGAAACTTCATGATCGAGATTCAGCAACACAGTAGATGTGCCATATTTGAAGTCTTACCTAAACACATACAAAGAAATCACAGACTTGAAGGACTGAGCTTATAAAACAGGGTAATGGAAGGTCTTCATATGCTTTAGATAAAAAGGCATTTACTCACACGAGAGAATATACTCACTTCCCCATGTTAAAAGACAGGAGTTACTGGACAAGCAGCAGCAAATGCATGAAGGCCCTAGGTTCTTCATCCCTGTCCATGGGGCAATGTAAAGTGGGTGAAGCTAATTGGTTCAAATGGGTAAAGACATACATAGTTCAATCCTAAAATAACTGTTTTAAAGAATCCGATGGGGGCTGGAACGGTGGCTCAGCAGTTGCGGCACTTGCCAAGCATGCGCGAGTACGCGAGTTCAAACCCCAGCACCATGTACACAACAAAGTTTTGGAGCAACAAAGGCCATGTGAAAAACTAAAATTGATTCTCTTTCCCTCTCTCCCTTTCACTGTCCCTCTTCCCCCTGCTCTCTCTCTGTATGTTAAAGAATATCTAAGGGGCTGGAGAAGTGGTCCAGTGGTACAGCACATGCCTGGCATACTCATGTATGAAAATAGAAGGGGAATAAAGAAAAAAAAAACAACAGATTTGGGGTGGTGATGGTGGGGAATTAATTTTCTCTTTAAAAAAAAAAATTGAATGCCAAAATTTTCAAGAGCCACTAAGTGAAACACACTGCATTTGTACCCAGACTGCCTGCCAAGGAACTGTCAGTTACCAAGCACTTCAGTCCACTTAGCACACTCTAACCATTCTCTTCAACTTCAGCTCATTTCCAACTCAGCCCTAAGTGCTGACGTTGGCACACCTGATAGTTACGTGTGAGCAGTGCCCATCTGTGGGCTCATGGCTGTTGCAATATAGAATTAATTAGTCCATTTATTTGTGTATTATGTACTGCTGGAAGATTAGCCTAAAAATCAAACTATTTAAACAATATAGATATCATACATTATTGTATGATTTATCAAAATATACAGATGTTGTTACAATTAAAAACGATTTTTAAACTCACAGAAGTCTCCTGTCTTTGTATTCTCACAGTCAGTGAACAATAAAAGCACCACCACAACGCAGGAGCACGCCAGGTGTGGAAGGCTTCGCTCTGATTCTCTAGGAGACAGGTGCGTGGTCCCTCCAACTGCTGAGTGCAGTGGAAGTTTTATTTGATGACATCACAGGCCCAGGTAATTGAGAAAACTTAACATTGCATGATACGAATCATGAGCATATACTTCCTTGTGGAAATTCCCACTGCCTCACCAAGGACTACAGAGCTTCAAGTATAAAAGCATGCAGAGACAATGGACCCGACCGCTCTGCAGCTCACACAGTGGGTTCAAATCAAGTTGTGTGGATGGAGGGCTGTGGTGGCCGGAGGAACAGGTCTCTGACGAGCAGCCCAATGTCTGGGTGAACTGTGCACTGGACCACTCACTACATGTGGCCACCAATCAACACTCAAAATGTAGCTCCCGTGACCTGATGCATGCTAAGCGTAAAATACATGCTGGACCTGCCCACGTTCAAGGCTTCTGTACTAAAGCTTTAAATTGTATGTGACTTACTGGACAGCAATGTAGTAGTAAATCATACGAAATTGCTGATCTTCCACATTTTTAACCAACCCAAATGGAAATTTTACAAGGTTCAATCTAACGAATACCACATTTAGCATTTGGATGTGGAAGGCCTTGTAGGTTTAAAAAGAGTACGTGTGGCTGGGCATAGTGGTGGATGCCTGTAATTCCAGCTACTTGGGAGGCTGAAGCAGGAAAATCACAAGTTCAAGGCCAGCCTGGGCAACTTAGTGAGATCCTATAATGAATAAATAACTAAATAGATAGATAATAGTGATGTAGCTCAGTGGAAAAGCACCCATGGGTTCACAACAAAAGAAAACAAAAAGAGTCCCTACGCTACAACGCCAAGGGTTACTACACAGAACAGGAGAAATGCCATTTTCCTCGGCAGTCGACAAGTGCCTGTGGCTTTGCCCCTGCAGGGAAAGCATCAACCCCCGACCACTCTGCACCACACGCTGGGAGTAAGCAACTTTACCTACCACAAGGCAGTCTAAAACAAGCTGCCTTGTCTCTAATTTGTCCCTTGCCTGTCTCACGCTTACCAGGGAAATCACACATACCAATGCTGTGTTTTGACAAAAGGTCATTACACGCACTGAGAAAACAGGCAGAAGAGCCTCGCTACACAGGAGGACGGAATCCCCGAAACCAGAGAGAGTCCAAGTGAGACGTTAACAATTATCCACCCCAAGTGTGGGAATGTGATTGTATTAACATAACTTCCTAGCCGTCTGGACCTACGCCTGCACATGCTGACACTCAATAGTCTTCAAGAAATGTGCAACTGTAGAAAAGGGGGGGAAAAAATCACCCCAATCCTACCATGTCTTCCCTTCAACCTGAGAAGTATTCAAGTAGCTCCTAGCCAGCTACAGACACAGCGAACCCTAGGAAGATCTTCTACAGAAACTGCCAACTACACGGGGTCAAATTCCTACTATTCTCCTTCAAAGAGCCCTTGGAGGGGTAGATTAGTTATGATCTAAGTACCACATCTTAGGATGGCTCTGCAGACTTCTACCTTATATGCATTTGACAAGTCTAAGGTCCTCATGTGAAGATCACCCATTCATCTCTGTCCCCTGTGGTCTGTGTGTGCCACAAACGTTGTATGAGGTGGTTTCCTGCCTCCTACCACCCTGGGTATTCTCGGGACCCAATTCCAACTTACCAGTCACTCTCGAGGTAACACATCAAACAGCACCAATGAGAAAAACATAAACAGTTTTAAACATACTTTTCTAGAGTGGCAAGCAGGGGGTCTGGTTCTGTGCTGTTCTGAACTTGTAACATCTGGTCTCTGCTCAGGCGAACAATTTCACAAAGTGATTGTGAAGCATTTGAATGCCGCTGAAGAAAGAAAGTGACAATTTTAGCTATGAAACCTGTTGGAAATTAACTTTATAGTAAAAGGGGGTGGGGATTTCTTAGGAAATAACACAAATTAATACTGCCCATAAACTTCAGTGAGCAGAAAGCCAGGCTGGAAAGAAACTCAACGCAAGCATTTTGCTGCGTCAGGCCGAGGGGCTTTCCTTCACATCCTGCACCGTTGTCTTACTGTGTGCGGGAGATGTGGCTCTGACATGGAGAAATTCTACAATTAAGCACTTGAACATCTTCCCCAAACACTTTTATCAGCATGGACAGATGCACACACTACTTCAAAAACAAAAAACTGAGCAAACACAGCTTTGTGGAAGACACCACTGAGTAAGAAACATGACAGCGTCTTCAGTGGAGGGTGGGCTTGCTGGCCTCACAGGGAGCTCTGACTGCAGCCTCCATGGGTATCACGCTCTGTGCCATGTTAAACAGCCCTGCAGGGGTGGGAATGCCCACCAGGATCTCCAACCTCCCTGGGTCAGGGGTGGGCAGAGACTGGTCAGTACAACTCTGCCACGTGGTCTCATGGAACACAAAACCTGAGCTCAGGCAAAGCTGACTATTGAGAGCTGAGCCGGGAGGCACTGATCCTGCAGTGCTCTGCTGCAGAACTGGGATTCCCCTCGTCGGTTTCTCCTGGACCCTGTCCACATCTAGTGTCCTATACACAGTCAAGTTCTGCAACGGCATGCACCCAGCGGGGGCCAAGCCAGCTCTGTCACTCATCGCCACACTGCAGTGGCCGCACCTCCAGCATGTGAGGACAGTGTGCCTCCAACAGAGCTCCTGGGCCCACAGCGGGACAGCACAGTGCCCCCAGCAGCCCAGAGCTCCTTTAGACTGGAGCTCTCGCCCCTGAGCACTCCCTCAGCACCCAGTGCAGACATGTACAAGGACGCAGGAAGAACGTCAACTCTGGTAACAGCAACACCTGTTGCAAAGGAGCGGGTGATGCGCTGTCCAACAGGGAGTGAGGAGGAGGGGACCATCCCTTCACAGTGCCTGGTTCAGATGAACTCCAGCTACCAGAAGGGTTAAGATGGACCACAGGAGAAGGGGCTTTACCACCTCCACAGAAATTCACCTCTGGGGCTGCAACACCCTCTTGTCCATGCGCTTCCTCCTTTGCCCAGTCATCCCGGGCCCACCCTCCATTCTGCAGCCTGGACACAAGCTGCATCGCCCTTAAACCAACTCCAACTGGGACATGAGGCTGGGCCATATGGAACTTTCCTGTCTGTAGGTGGCAAGGGTTAACTATGGGTTCTCTCACATGGCATGGCCTGGTATGTGAGGTGGTGACTTTACAGACCTCAGACACATACCAACTATATCATGACAGGTCACTCCTCAGCACAGGACTCAACCTGTAAGCTCCAACCCAAGTCCAATCCTTTTGCCAAGTCAATCTTTCGTACCCAGGGCAAAGGCCAAACCCACTGGAACTTAAAGTTCAGGATCAGGAAGAACAACTAACTACCAAGTCGCCATAGGATACAATGGTGACCAAGGTCCTGTGGCACTAAGCAACAGCTTTAACCAGACTGGATGAAATAAACACACCTACCATTTAGGTTAAAGACCTAATTTTCTGGTACAAGCAAAATGTAAAATTATTTAGAAAACTGTCAATTCCATGACAGATCATCATTTTCTGCCCACCTTCTCTGATCGTCTTCACGTCTACACGAACAAGGTGCTCTGTGCTCTAATGACCACTGCTTGTCTTTTTTTTTTAAATCATATTTACAGTCACACAAGAGAACTTACATCTTCTTCTTGCGATGGGTGAACTATTTCCACGAGCCTCTGGATAATTTTCTCCTCATTTAACCACTGCAAAACACATTGTAGAAGCAATCACAGCAATGAGTAGCTCCTGTTCAAGCCCCAAGCACGCCAGCACCCTTGGAAACGTCCTGCACATTTTAAGCAGAGTGTTGCAGGTTTCTCTGGACTCTGAATGCTACAGAAAATTAGACGTCCCCACGGCAATGCCAGTGAATACGTTATCTTAAGAGTAACCAAGACCACCACCGACTCCCCAGTTACAGCACCCACATTCTCCCTTCTACAGCCCGCTCCTCAGACGCTCACACTCAAAGGCCTTCCTCCGGTACGGCGGGGTTGGAGAAGGCTGGGGTTGGAGAAGGCTGGACCGTGCGTACTCTGTGCAAGAGAGTGCATCCTAGCTTCAGAAGAACAATACTTAGTATCAAGCCTCTGGGTCACACAAACACCAGAATGAACAAAAAGGGATTACAGCTTCCAAAACCAAACCCACCGCAGGAAATATGGTGGCTAGGCAGTGAAGCCACCATGGAATCTGCCTTGCCATGTTAGCCAAGAGTTATCACAATCACACCAATCTCTTCTTAAATCTCTACATGAAATGCAATGAGTAAGAATGTGAAGGAGATGAGAATAAGAAAACCACTGGCTTAGTATCAGCTCCACAGGGAACTAAAACAGCATATGTAAAGGCAGCTACTAAAATACCCCAAAGGTTGAAGGCAAGACTGGAGGAGAGGGACGCGGGAAAGAAACCAAACACAATGTGCCAAAGGCACAGAGAAGTGCTGATGGCCCCCAGTTCCTTAGGGGGATATATCAACTAAGAAAATGCAAACAAGAGCTATTAGGCAGGCAGCACAAAGGCCAAAGCCCAACTTTATATTACAACATCTATTTTAAATGAGCACACCCACCTAGAACTCTTCCTCAAATGCAGACTCTGACTCAGCTGAGACTAGAGATTTCTGTAAACTCAAGGGTGATGTGTTTGGGACTGGACTTGGAGCAGCAATGTCCTATGACAGAGAGGGCCACATACCTGTGTGAGGGGAGGGCACCTGTGACATCCATGGAGAAGCCAGGTAACTGGGTGGAGAGGTCATCAGTCCCAGGGCCTACCCCACACAGCTACTCATAAGCACTCACATTCCAAGCCTGCTTCTGGGTCAATCCCTCCACTGAGGATCCAAACTCAGGAGTTTCTAACTAATGTTCCCCCAATCTGTGCCTTTATTAACCACCTGTCATTCCCTCTCTCTCAAAACACATCTATTGCTTTGGAAAGAGCCTCTAAAATTTAACCCAGAAATGGCCAAAGGAATAAATCCATTCCACCAAGAAATACTGAACAAATTTCCTTATAACGATGTAACATAAGACCCTTCTCCTCCCCCTTGTCCTCTATAGTCATTACCAGAATTCTGGGATCCAGGTATCCCAACTGAAGGCCCCTGCTGCAGGCCAGTCCCGGGATCCCCATTAAGTGCATTCAGCTAACAGATCCAACCATGACCCTGTCACATGAATGCACGCCCAACCCTCTCGGCAGAGGGTACTCTGCACTGGCCAGCACCTACCAGACCTTCCTCATGCTGGCCCCATTTCTCTCCTGGGTCCTGAGGTCTTTAAAACACCATCTTCAACGAAACTCATTTCTGCTGAGATGAGCAAATTTTAAGGTTCCAGAGTGAGTATTGAGAGAGAATGGATTAGGGAATGGTTCCAGGAAGCAGAGAAGGGGGTGGGGGTGGGCATATAGGAGTGAGGACAAGAAAGATAAGAGCTCAGGAGAAGCCTGTTCTCACCATGAGCAATCCATCCCACCTGAGACATGCATCAGTTCAAGAAGCATACATCCTAAAATCACCATCCGTCTAAATCTTACATACATCCATGTAACCTCCGTCTTCCTTATCACACGCTCCTAGGTCCACCTCTCCATCCCGACTTTCACAGGTAGGCCTGTCCCTCCTCTGAGGAAAGGCACAGACAGCACTGCCCACACTTCTACTCCTACCACCAGAGCCAGCTTTCCAAGTCCCAACCCATCCACCTGGTCACCTCCCGAAGCGCAGACCTGCAAAGTAGAAAGAACCACTCCCAACACTCCGTCCCATGGGCTAGGACAGTGCAGAGCCTCACTCTCTTCCTTTCTTGGAACAACTCCCTCTCTGTCCCCAAGTCCCCCATACCACCCTCTGCTACCAATCCCCTAGGACCCCACAGTGGCAGATGAGAATCCTACTCACATTCAGCACATCTTGCCGGGGCTGTGGCGGCTCGATACAGGTCAGGAGCCTGAGCAACAAATCCATGATGGCAGAAGTTCCTATATGCTTTATAATAAGATCTACAAAATCTCGCTTCTTCTTCAGGAAATCCACAATCTAGAGGAGAACAAATAAACAATGGAAAGACGTGCAGTGTGGGAAGTACAAACCTGAGAACTTTCAAGTCCTGACCACCACCCCTCCAGACTCCTGCAGGCTACCAAAAGTTAAGTGCCGAGTCAGAATCACATGTCCAAAGGGAAACCCTGGCTAATATCCAAAAGCCTTAGGGCAAAGTTCCCCAACAAGCACGCACCCCAGAGTGCAAACACAATATAACACAATCTTTCACTGCTATTCATTTTCTTTGTTAATTCTCAAAGAATGGGGATCAAACCTTTAACAGTCCTATGAAAAACAAGAAAACACCATTTTATGGTTTATGGACATAAAGCAATGCTATTAAACACTATACTGCTGAACATCCAAACTCCTAATTATGCTCTAGTAAATAAAACAATTTGAGATGTGAAGATTTCTTCTTCAAAGTAACTAACTCAACTGCCACATACAGGTGTGCTGGATTTCACTTCAGCAATACAGGGGGTGGCGGCAGGAGGCCAAGGGGAACTAGGAGGGAGGCTGAGACAGCAATGGAAACGAGGGCTCTGTGCTGTCAGTTCCCGTCCGTGTGCACTCATCACCTACTAAAACCTCACCTTGTGTCCCTGAAGCTGCATGGCCCAGGGTGGCAGCTGCCGCCAGAGAATCTCGCTCAGCTTGGGGGCCGGAGACTGAATAACCCAAGGATACAGATGGGGAAAGCAAGGTTCAGGGAGGTTAAGTATCTTCTAGAGCTAAACAGTAGCTGCCCTGGGATTCACACTCACATCTACATCTTGTAAAAGCCACAGGCCTTCCAGAGTTCAGCATGGGGAAGTCTAACAACCAGAGATGACAACGACAACAGCTTCACACAATTATGCATAAATTTAGGATCCCCATCTCACACTGCTTCTCTAGACAGTGAGCTAAATACTGTGCCATGAGCCTTCAAGAAGTGACACAGTCACACCATTCTCAATTGAGTGTCGGTAGCTTTTGAAAGGATAGTCAAGGAGAGAAGGAAAAAGCCACAAGTTAGCAAACCCTCCACGATTCAGTGGCAGAAGCACTGGACCTGAAGCCCAGCAGCATACCAGCCACCACTGTGCCCAGCGCGGCGAGGACAAGACTGCACCTGGATGATACTGTGGAGATGCCACACCTGCAACACTGAGGAAGTCCTGCAGGTGGGCCCTTCTCCAAACTGGGCAGCATCTTTACTGGCCATGCCACTCGAGACTGAACACTGCTCATTACCTGGGTTGTGCATCCTTAACTAATGTTATCACGCAACGGGCACCTTTACCTACACGTGCAATGCTCCAAGGACAAAGGAGCTCAGTTTGAACTTCCTGTGTAGCTGCAAGAGAAAGGGCTGTGGAATCCTCTCATTACCATGCAAGGAGCTCTCAACAGTAGTGCAAGGAGCAACGGGGCGACAGGGCTCTTTCCCCTCTGGCACACACCACCACTGCCACAGAGGCCCACGACAAACGCTCGGTGCTCCCGAGCGTCACGCGTTCTAGCTCTATAGCATACGCACACTGAAAGTTGTGCCTCATAAATTTGGGTCCACATAGTACAGAAATGAGGAGAAGTGAAGCACGCTGCTTTGATAATGACTACAGCCATCTCTGGAAGCACTAGGGTGACGAGATGGTTTGTACTCTCCTAAAGGAACCAGCATTCCTTTTATGTCTAGCAAAAGGCAAAATGGAAGCCAAATAGTATTAGAGGAACCACAGTTTGGGATGATTACCTAAGGGAAAAGAATTTTACTTCCAACATGCTTAGGAAGGCTATCCTAATGAGAAAGGGCACCATCCTTCTAAATTAATAAAACATGTATCCATTTTGCCTCGGCACAGCACAGAACATGCTGGGTCTAGAACAGTGCCGGTCCTCCGTGCATGCTGACACCAGGGCAGGTGACTGGAGCCTGTATTCTACACGAAGGTCACCAGGCTTGACTACTATCACCCTGAGTCACCACACCCCTACACTGCTGCAACTCGGACATGTGTCATTGTTTGTACTCGAGCACTTGAGGCTCTACTTTGTTCCTTGGGCATCAACTCCCAAAAGTGGAATATAATCCCCTGGTAAGCAAATCCTTTCAAACAACAATACCCATAGTGCAGTGGTTCCTAAACTTAGTAAGCATCAGAGCTGAGCTGGAAGGCGAGTTAAAAATCCAAATCGCTGACAGGTATGGTGGTGTACATCCATAACCCCAGAGACCTGGGAGGTTAAGGCAGGAGGATCACAAGTTCGAGACTGGCTGGGCAACTTGGCAAGATGTCAACTCAAAATCAAACATCAAGTGGGGCACAGTGGCATACACCTGTAATCTCAGTGGCCTGGGAGGCTGATCGCATGTTCAAAGCCAGCTTCGGAAACTCAGCGAGGCCCTAAGTGACTTAGAGAGACCCTTTCTCAGTAAAAAGGACTAGGGGTGTCGCTCAGGGGTTAAGTGGCCCTGCATTCAATCCCCAGTGATACAAATACATAAATCAATAGTGCTGGGGAAGTAGCTCTGTGGTGGAGCACCCCTGGGTTCATTCTCCCAGTACCACAAAAACAAAACAAACAAAAATTCCCAGCACCTGGGTTGCTGGGCTCCAACCCCCAGAGTTTCTGATTCACTTGGTCTGGGGTGGAACTCAGGACCTCTCAGGTGATGCAGATGATTCAGAGATTACACTTGCAGAACCCCTGCGCATGAGATACTTGGAGTCAATTTCCTGAGAACATCTCAGGTAAGCAGAGAAAGAAGGAAGAACAAGGTGGCAGCAGAGGCAGGGGATGGTGGTGGGGGAGCAGCACTACTGGATAGGACCTGCAAAACTATGTTCTGTTCACCTATACTCAGATGTCACAAGCGAAATATTTAAGTTTCTTAGACTCAAAGTAGAATCACTATTTAGTAACCAATCTCAGTTACATGTGTGGGAAAGCTCTTTACGTTTCACTTGAGACCAACACTGGGGGGAAACAAGGATTACTAGGACTCTGCTCACAGGCATTCAACTGCTTAATTACAAGCCACCGGGCTATCTACACAAACATACCTGGCAAATGAGGAAGCCAAAGTGTGCTAACAAACTGAGACCTGAGGCTGATCTCAGAGTATCTCTTAGAATACGCTACATGAGAAATACCATTAGTGCATACACCAGTGTTAAGTCGTGAGTGCTTGAAATGCTTCAGGCTTAAAACGGATTGTCTCATAGAGCCTGGACTCACGGCCAACTCAGAACACCACAGCAATGACATACGGGGGACCATGAAGGGGACAAGCAGCCCTAAGACTTACCTTTAAAAGAAACAGTATTTACCTGTTCTGGTTTTCTGCTGATAAGAATGCTTAGCACCTTGCTGAAGAAACTGGCGAGCAGTGGGTTCAAGGGCGGATCGTTCAGGAGGAAGCTGTATAATTTCATTAGCAAGGATTCATCCTCCCCCAGGCGATCATTCATCTGGGAGACATCAGAAGTGAGCAACTCACAAGATATGTTTGGATACCTAGGAGAGCAGGACATCCTGTCATCATCTGTTAACAGCTGACTTATGTCAAGTAAAACAAAGCAGGAAGGCTTGCTGAAGTTTGCAGAAACAAGAAAATCTTGGGAATTAGAAAATCATTTTGATCCGTTCTTTATAACTTCTAAATTAAAAGCAACTTTCTACTTTGTTAAAATTTTATTTAAACCACATTTAGATAATAAGAACATATTTTCCCCAACAACTCTAGAGCATCCTTAGGACTCAAGAGCCAAGGGAAGCCACGCTGCAGAAGTGGGCCTTCTCAGCCATCAGCTGCCTGTTCTGGCACAGAAGAGGCATGGGGGCCACAGGTGTCCAGGAACATCCAGTAAAATGACAAGGTGCACCGTGGTGCCTGGACGGGCCACCTCTATTTTCAGACGGGTTGTGAATGGTTTTGTTGAGCTATCAAGTACTCAGCCTACTGCACATCTCAAGACAAGGCACTGAGTGGAGAACAGGACGCCAGTCTGTCACTCGGGGCAAGACGTGTAGATATGATGCTCTCCACCCCACCTTCTACCCCCTTCTGGGGATCAGACCCTAAACCATGTCACTCTGCAGGCCCACTAAACACAGCAGGGCACCTGCTCTGCAACAACCCCAGCTCTTCTAGAGACCCTACAGCTTTAGAAAGCTGACCACCAGACCACCCGCTCTGCAGAACAGAGAGCCATCACGTCATCTCCCTCCTTCCACCATAACTGTCCCATCTGTTGTTGTCCGGTCACATGGAAACATCCAGACAACACTCTGACACAGTTCCCTCTGCTCCAACATTCCTCCTTATCAGGGAGCTTGGAGCTAGAGCCTCAACTAGTCACCAGTACTGACCAGGACAAGGAGGTGACAAAACAGCCAAATGCGGCCATATGATGAGACAGAGTGCTGAGGCCTGTGGTCAAGAATGTGTGTGCACACCTGGATGTGACGTGTGTGACATCCAAGGCAACCACCACACAGAGCCAGCTGCAGCACCTAAGGGCTCTAGTGAGGCTGGAAGACTGAACAGTATGAGAATGTCCCCAAATGAACCTTTGGAGGGGGGAGAAAAGGTACCTGGCAGATGTGTGGGCCCGAGGATCACGTTACCAAATAGCTGTCTTCTGTAGGGAATGGTTCAATTAAAGTCTCCCTCACTTTATGTCACAGGTACCAAAGGGTCTGTGACAAACTCCTTCCCGGGGCAGGGTTATGCAGAGGCTAAGAGTGGCAGCTTCTGAATCATCCTATCCAGTTCCAATTCTACCTCCAACTCCACTCCTAAGCTGTGCCCCCTGGAGCAAGTTAACCTCCGTGTGCCTCAGTTTCTAGGTTCGTAACTCTATGACAGGGGTCCTCATCTAGCGGAGGGCAGACAGTATGCGTGCTTAGCGAGTGACAGCGATTTGCACTCCTTGTTCTTTTCTCCTATCAAACTGCAGAAATGCTCCTGTGAGAGTTTTGTGGGGACGCTGCCTCAACTGCCCCGAAGTGAAAACTGCTGGCAAATAATGGATCAATCAAAGGTGGCAGACTCCGCCCCCAGCCGCAAAGCAAACCCCTGCGAGTGCTCCACAGCGGGCACAGCCTCCTTTCGAGGTTCTGCACGTTCCACAGCTTACGTGGAGTGATGGTCTGCTCAAGAAACATGCGCTGTGTGGCTGGGCACTATATGGAAGCCTGAGTTCTGGTTCCAGATAGGTTGGGGCTTCCGTCTCTCCCTCCCTCTCCAACATTCAGCAAGTCCCTAAGGCACCTAAAGGTGCCTCCACTCTGACCCTGGGCAAGTGCCTCCAACCTCACTTCCTTGTACTGAAGACACAGAAGCAATCAGAGAACCCAGCCCCGCCCGGCCTGACTGCATCTGTGCCCCTCCAGTCCCTCGCACAGGGCTATCCCTGCTCCTGAGGTCACCCTCCACTTGCCCTCCAACCTACTCCAGAACAGGGTACCACCAGAGGGCCCATGCCTTCATTCTCACCTAGACACGCACACACTATCATCTCCCTTTGGGAAAACAAAGCTAACAAAAGTACCCCTGGCCTCTCCTGACGCCCGTCTGCCTCTGCCACCACTTGCTGCCTCTGCTCCCAGTAGAGGAACATCCTTAAGGAGTGGTCTCTGCTGGGCTTCCTTCCTCCTCCCGGAGTTCCAGGACAGCTTCCCCTCAGTCACAGCAAAGGACCTGCAGCTCCACACTGCAGCAGCTCCTGACCACTGTCCTTCCCTTTATCGTCTGTGGCTTTCAAAGTGGCAGCCCCTCCTGGTTTTCCTCTTGTCTCTGGTGACTCCTCGGTCCCTGTGTGGAGAAACCTGGTCCAGCAACTGGCCTCCATCTCCATCCGCCAAGCCCTCCTTCCAACTGCCTTAGCTCTGCAGGTACCCTCAGCCACCTGTATTTCTTATCTCCACCTGACACTGATCAAGGATCTCCAACCTGACAGGGTCAAAGCCAAACACCTGCCTTTCCCTGGCATCTATCCTCAAGGCTGTAAAGCCACCTGACCCTCCACTGACCGTCATTTTTGACCTTTCTCTCCCCACCCCTCCACCCCCACTGCAAGAGGCTCCTTCGGGTCTAACTTTATACAGTCCATCAGGAATCTTGACCATCCTCCCCAGTTAAGTCTCTGAGATTTCTCTCCTCATCATTTCCAGCCTCTTAAGTGGCCACCTGCCCCCACCCAACTTCTATCCTCCATGCTCCAGGGCCCCAGAACCAGCAGAGGGACCCTGGGAAGCCAAGTCAGGCAATACCACTGCCTGCATAAAAGTTTCTGATCCTTCCCATTTCATTCTGACTAAAGTGAAAGTCCTGGCTGAGCCCAGCAGGCCCCATGTGGCCTAGTTCAGGGACTACTCTGATCTCCTCCATTAGTGAGATGGCCCCTCCTCTGGTGGCCTGCGGTGCCTGGGGCATGTCAAGCAGAGCTCCTGAAATTGACATTCCCTCTGCCTGTATGCTTCCCATGTATCCACATGGCAACTCTCATTTCCTGCAGGGCCCTGACCAAATGGTCCTGAACTCCCTCCTTCCACACTGTTCCTCCAACTGGCCCTGTCTTTTCCTGTTTTATTTCATTTCCTGACAAACTACGGGTTTACTTTTTAAGTGTACTTTACCCTAATACAGTAATCACTTCATTATCCTAAAACTAGAGAATTCTAAACTTTCTTGGATCACAGTAGCCAATTTTAATCCTGAGAAGGTTTCTCCTCCCATCTGAGAAACTCCTCTAATGCCAATCTAGGTATCAGAGTCATCCAAGATACACACTGCTGGTGGCTATGCCCAATTCTGGTCATGCTCCTTCCAAATGGGGCCACCCAGAACACCCAGGAGGTCAGGTGTCCAGGGAGGCACAGCTGGTCCCTCAGCCTCAAGGCAGTAAATCAAAACTGGTGAAGTAACATTAACTGCACAGTTTCCAGGTCCCATCATGTGTCATAACTGGTGGAGAAGGGGTGCCCTTTCTTTTGCGGTAAAGCACTTCACATGAGGTGTGCCTACTCTCCTCCAGCTAGAGAACTACTAATTCCATCTGGCACACATGGAGACAGATCCAAGACCGGAAAGTGGCTTGTCCAAGCTCTACAAGCCTGCACCAGGGTAGGGCTGCATTCCTTCCAGGTGGCCTGATCACAGGCCTGTGCTCTGGGACCCACAGCACGCCCCAAGTCAGGCGGAGGGGATTCTAAAGTAGTAGAGTGTCTACCTTGTGAGGGATGAGAATGTGCTGGCCTGGCTGCTGCTGGATTTCTTTCCCCTTTTTTAAGGCACGGATTTCTGTGTGCAGCCTTCACCAAATGCTACGAATCAACCTTAAAGGTGGGCAGACGTGGCATCCTTGAATATACCAGCCACTGGCAACGTGAGGGGTTAACAAGTATCATTTCCCTGACAGCAGGGCCTCCAGGAAGAAAACAACAGAGGCATGAAAAGAGGGCAGAGCAGTGGCTGTGACTTCCTGTTCCACCAAGTTTACTCAATGCACCGTCAGCATTTCGTTCCTGAAGGTGCTGTTTCAGTAGAGTTGGATATGGAGAAACAGCCAAAACCCCAAAACCTAACATACCTAATGAGACTTCACAAAGGGCTTCCAGGGCTCCGTACAAACGTGTTCTAAGCGATGGGAATAAAAGGATTCCTGCTGTACTCTGTGGTTCTGTTTGCAAGCGATCACACCAGTAATGAGCAGATAAATCCACTATAGTTATCTGTGGTGTCAACCTGTTTAAATATAGCTTTGCAAAGGTTCACCAAGACCCATGCCCTAATCTTCAGGTAACAGGAGGTCAGTCTTTATTGTATCAGCAACGTTCTTCGCAACCCAAGCTCCAACTCAGACCTGCTATGTGACCTTGGGCAGTCACAATCTCTGGCTTCCTATCTGCGAAGCAAGGAAGATACTTACTTGAATTGTATTACGATTTTAAGAAAGTGGTCATCACTGTGTAGAAAGAACATTCTGGGTGAAATTCAGGACTCTCACATGTAGACTTCTATGATTTGTTGAACTTGGCTCTAGAATGGACTATGTGTCCCACTGTCATTGTGGACCATCATAACCTTCTGTCAGTAGCTACAATGACTTTAGGCGATTCCTGGATAGCAAGAACTGTAATTCTCTACCCCCACTTCACTTGACCCCACCCTAGAGAGAAGTATGAATTTTCTTACTTGTATCTGATCTTTTCATCCATGTCTTGAGGTGGTTCTTCTATAATGAATGAGACTAAATCTTCGAGACATTCTGCTTTTAACAGAAACTCTATGAGTTTGCGGTTCTGAGCTTTACACTCCTGTAAAACATCTTCCTCATCCATTAACTCCTTCAGTGTTACATCTTCTCTTTCTAGAAGTGTGTCTATGTGGGATGATGAGTGCAGATCAAATTTCCAAAACATGCTGGTCTAGACAAAATGCAGAGAGTATTTCATAACATTTCAACTTTGCAAGCTTCACATTTCAGTTCAGTTTCACAGTCTAAAATGCCAACTTGGCTCACATGTAAGTAAGTTAGTTTCATACTGAACCTTTACCTGTGTAACACAAATGAGTTAACACTGGCAGGATATTTTTCCCCTCTCAAAAGACAACAGCTTCAATTGGTTAAAAAAAAAGAACGTTGATTTTAAAATGCTCTAACCTAAAAGCTTGGGGTGACTTTAACTTGTAAAAGTAACTCGTCCACACTTTGCCAAAATTTGATGCTGGAAAAGGCAGAAAGTAACCCCTTCCTAAAGGGCAAAGAACACCTTCAGCCCACGGAGGGTATGAGGTAGGTAAAGAAGCACTTTCAAAGCACCTGAAGACGCCCACCACTCACCAAAGGCCTGCAACGCGAAGACGGTAAACCCCGTGCAACTGGAGCCTGACTCTTATCTAAGTACTTGACCATCAAACTTAAAGCAACCACTTCACAAAGCCACGGTATCCTCCTCCCTCAATGTCACCTCCTCTTCCCCCCACACAAGGAAAACACAGGTTCTTTTCTTCAAGTTGCAGAGACAAAGAAGGCACCCACTTGTTACAAATGGAAACGTGAGCAGAGGGTCCACTACACATATCTAAAGGCCACTAGGATGGGATGACCTCAGAGGCTACTCTCGCCAACAGATGATGGCACGAACCAAAGTCTTCAGTAGGAGCAGCACCACTGAAAAACCGTCTACTGTCTGCCAAAGTCACTCACTGTGCAGTTCCTGAGCCTGAGCTTGGTACTTAACCCCCAGTCAACAGCTTGACATCTGCTGCGCTCCACTGCCTCCCTATTCAGCGTCCTCTGTTATCATCATCCCCAAAAAACACGTAACACAAGGGTCCTCAGAAAAAGAAAGGAAGGCCTTAACCAACGAAAAGCACAGACATTTTCAAGAATATCCATTCTGCTAAATGCACCCATATGAGATAATGTAGGAACAAACCTTGATTCGATACGCTCATGACCATCTGCCTCAGAGTAATTTTTAAAAAATAGCAATCATGGAAGGCAAAACTTGTTTACAGTGCTGACTGAACGGACCCGGCCAGGAGTAAATAAGGAAAAACCAATAACACCACACCACGTTCTCCAGATCTATAAACATATACCACTTCTCTTGGTGGCCTGCTGAACACTGATGTCACTGTTAAGTATACGATCACAGTATTGAAGATATGGCAGTTTAAGAAGTCCTCCTAAGGAGCAAGTTTTAGATAATATCATCATGAACTTTCAGGGTAACATGGCAACATCCTCAATCACTCAGCAGCAACAGCACTGAGATCATTTCTGGATGAAGAGTCGCCATCCTGGTTCACCCAACCCTGACTTCAACACCTTACTCCAAAGGAATCCACATGGGGGCTCCTGGGATGAGAAGAATGGCCCATAGTATGAGGCAAAGCTGCCTCCTTCCTCCCAATGATTAGGCTGATACTTATGTGCAGGAAACATCACAGAACATACTAGAGAAACACAACTGCCAGACAGCAAGATATGGCCACACTTGCAGGCTAGCAAGTGACCTCTGCCAAAGACAGGAGCAGGAGGTCACTCTGTAAGGCATTTGCTAGTAAAGGAAACAGCAACCTCCTTCTAAAATTATTAAAGAAATGAGGCAAAGATGACATACAAGTACAGGAAAAGGACTTTCAGGAAAAGGTCAGTGAACATAATTGCTTTTTTGGTTTTCAGATTTGTGGGGAAAGGCAACAAAAAAAGTTCTCATCTCATCTCATCTTAGTAAAAAAAAAAAAAAAACTGACAAGCAGAAAGAAAACTAATACACAAAAGGATACCAAAAGGTACCTCTAATGGAGGAACCTACAAAGAGGAAGGACAGAAGTCGTCCCTTTTAGGGGGCACCAAGTAACACTGTCAGTATCATCTACAATGCTTCTCCAGAGTGACACAACTCATTCATCTGTGAATTCTTAAAAATCAAACACTTTTGGAGAGTGGACTTTTATCACTCGTTCCCTGCCTCGGGCTCCAGCTGCAACGCCTGATGAGGTCTGTGGGGCACAGAGTCTCGCCTCGTACAGGAGCAAGTGACTCTAGCTGGTCAGCAGGTTCCAAGCACATGCTGCCCCACACTGTCTTCTACAGACAAAAATGAGCATGAAAACTCTTGTTTAGGTGAGTACAAAACTACCTTTAAGAATCCCCTCAAAAACCAACCGTTCATGTCAGGCCACCTTGTCTTCAAAGTTTATCTTCAAGATTTTGGTCCTAGGATGTCTGCAGATTGACTAGTTCATTTTACCTATTTTAAATACTTCAACAAAATAAAGGACCATGGGGGCTAGAGCGGTGGCTCAGTGGTTGGAGTGCTTGCCTGGCATGCAAGAGGACCCAGCTTCAAATTCCAGCACCACATACGCAACTAAGCATCAAAGAAACAAAGGCCAGGTGAAAAACTAAGTAGACAAGATAGATAGATAAACAGAAAAGAAAAAACAGACAGACCGCATGTGTAGTATAAAGGCACCACAAACATTAAAACACCTTCCTACACATGCCCAGTGTCATCGGGTCAGTGTATGACTTAAATCTGAAAGTCAAATTTATAGGACTCTATACCTTCTGCACACGAAGTTACAAACAGGACATAGTTAAAAATTTAACCTGAAGTGGCTGGAGCAGTGGCTCGGTGGTTACGGTGCTTGCCTGGGCATGCACAAGTAGGTGAGTTCAAACCCCAGCACCACATACACAACAAAGTCTTGGAGGAATGGAAATCACATGAAAAACTAAATAAAAATTGCTTCTTTCTCTCTCGGTGTCCCATTTTTCTTTAAAAAAAAAAAATTTAACCTGAAGCCTTTAAAAATAAGTAGGTCTCATTTAAAGCAATTATTTTTTGTAATCCTGTGCATAAAATATGAAAAATACTAACAAAAAGACAAATTCAATAAAGCATTTATCATTAGCCAGTTATAAAGATATACTCATCAAGTTAAAAGCCATAAATGTCTATAAACCAGATAGATGTTTCTGAACTACAAATCAATATATGACTTATCTACCTCAAGTAAAAACTGACTGCTAAAATCTAAACTATATAAAGGAGACTCATTAAAAATTGAATTTATAAAAGACTGATAATTAGTCATAATAAAATAAGAACAGGAGTTGGCAAACAGACCCAATGCAATCCACAGCCTGCCAGTTAAGAATAGTTTTGACATTTTTAAGGATTGTTTTAAGGAAAAAAGAATATACGACAGAAACCATCTGTGGCCTGCAAAGTCTAAGCTATTTACTATCTGGTCCTTCACAGAAAAAAAGTAGCGTCCACTTTCACTCCAAAGCTGACCGTTCCCACCGACACTTCCTCCTGCGCGCGCTCCCAGATCCATTCCCACATCTACCCCAGTGCAGCTGTGCAGACAGCAAGCACTCCCTCCTCCTCCCTCCTCTTCTCCTGGACACTCACCTAGGCAGCTCTCAACTGCTCACGACAGCACGTACGGCCGGACGACAAGTTTTTGCCAATGTACCATGAACCATAAAACTTCCACGCTCTTTCTATCTAGCTGGATAACAGTGACCAAAAAAGGCCCTTACAGAATGGAAAGGAAAGGGGCCTTGATCCCCAAATCGCCATCTGGAAGAAAACTGCCTGCCAATATGAGCATTTGTTCAGGCTGCCAGAAAGATCTAGAAGGAATCTGCACAGTGGCAGAGTCATCATCCACCTGGCCTGTGTACTCCAGCAGCATGGTTTAACGACTCAGGCTCTCCAACAGCCCCACCCCGACTCTGTGCTTTACTATACTTATTTTAAGCACAAGATTTAAACACCAGAAAAGCATTTTAAAGCAATCATCTATTATAAAATTACTAATTTCATTTTTCTTTTTTTTTTTGGGGGGCGCCATTATTCCAAGTTAGAAAAAATTTTTTCAAATCAGAACACTTTGAAACAGACATTTCTACAGTGAATTTTCTTTATACCAGCATACCACAAATTCAAAATCAAAATATAACCACGCTAGACTCCTTAAGCACTATATGTTATACCTTGTAGTCACACAGCAAGTGACTAGAAGCAAATGGCACTGGTAAATCAGTCACCCCTGATTTGGTGTTTGCTTCTATCTGTGCCCTTTGAAAGAAGCTAGATATGAAATAACAACTACAAATTTCAACTGCCTGTACTGAGGTTAAATGGAGTCCTTTACAAATATAACTATTCTGGGGCTGGAGTGGTGGCTCAGCGGTCATGGCGCTTGCCTGGCATGTGCAAGGATGCGGGTTCAAATCCCAGCACCATGTACACAACGAAGTGTCAGAGTAATGAAAATCGTATGAAAAACAAGGAAAATTGATTCTCTCTCACTATCCCTCTTTTAAAAAAATATTTTTTAAATGTAACTATTCTAAGATTCACAGACTCTGAAGAAAGTCAGAACTCACAATTCTGCTCTTGTAAAAATGACCACACTTTAAATTCACACCCTAAACCAATCAACAAAACAGTTTGATGAATCCAGATCATTCTCCAAAATCCTAGAATTGTCTTATAAGCTAGATTACATAGTTTGAAAATGAGCTTTTCTTCAAAAGGGCTGAAATACATTAGGAGTCACCTGTTATTTGATGCCACAGAGGATGACCTCTGCTCTTCTCTACCTTCCTTTAAACATTAAATTAGTGAAAAATGACATATTATACACACAAGATAGAATGAAAGGGCCCCTTTGTTGAATAGACCTACTGACCTCAGATCAAGTGCACTCATTAAAGAACCTCTGAAATTATTAAAATACTTTTGATACTAAAGCCTTCCCTGGAGTGAAATCTGGGCCACAGTTCTTTTATTTCAAAGCATTCAAACCATTAAGTGTCCCTGGGAGAAAAGGTGTTCCCATCTCCGAAAGGCACTGGATGGAGACATGGGTAAATTATCTGCAAGAGGCATGACCAAAACATCAGTCCATCCACAGAAATTGCCAAGGGCCAACTGTGGTTTATGTGTGCCACCTCTAACCACTTGTTTTCATCAAATAAAATACTTCCCCCAAAACCGTTTTAGGCCTACTGAGCATCGAAAGAGACCTGGATTCACTGCCAGCTCAGTTACTGGCTAGCTCCAAGGCCGTGGGAAGACCATCTACGCCCCTTTAAACCTTAGTATCCTTATCGAATCATCTGCTATGGCAATAAGCAGCTGGAACCTACGGGCACCAGGCAAACAATAAACATGCACAGCAGTGCACTCAGGGAACTTAAAGCAAAGCTTCCCAAACTTCCACGGGCACAGGAACCAGCAGGAGGTTTAGGAATAGTATTCAAATTCTGCTTCAGTAAAACAGGGCTCCAGACTGAGATTCTGCACCTCTAACAGGCTCTCAGAAGCTACTGATGTCACCATTGCCCATCGACTGTAATTCCTTTCGACTATAATTCATACAGAAATAGCAGAGGGTCATTTAGTCTACATCTTCAACAACTGCAGTAATGATATTCAAATATTTACCACAGCCACAAAAAACGAATTAATGCAAATAAATGACTGTGTTATTTATTTCAGCAACTCCCTCTGGATAAGCTGATGACATGCGTTTTCCCCAGCAAAGCAGAAGGTCCCATCTCAGGCCAAAAGCTCTACCATAAGAGGCTGTTCGTTTCCCTGAGAACAGAACTGCTGGTGGCCCTACCAACAAATGAGCAGCAAACTGTGCGAATGAGAGGGAAGAATTCTAAGGAATTTCAAATTTGAAGCCTCACTATCACATGAACTTGCTCTGCTTAAATTTAGCAAAGTTCTGTCCAACTAAGAGCAACTGTATTCTGCTAAGCCCCCAGTCTCCACCTTACCAACTATGGAATACCTGTACCCAGGACTGGCTAGGCCCAGAACAAAATGTTCAAAACTTCAACGAAGACTAAAGATTATGATGAATTTCAAGATATCAAGGGAAAAGCATAACAGCAAGCACTCCCTAAGGTGGGGCCCTGTGAGACTGCACAGGCCATACACTCATGATTCCAATCTGTCTACACCACTGCACGATGGATCCCCAAACTCAAAGTGAATATCTGGTATCATTTGCCAGATTTGCAATAAAGTGCATGTTTCTAGCTTAAATAGTTGCAGTTACCTAAACATCTGGAGTACAAACAGTACAAAAATAGGAGAAGCAGTTGCTTCTGCCCAAATAACACATAGGAAAGACTAAGACCGTAAAATTTAATACTATTTATTTAAATTATGCTATGAAGGAAATATTTTGAAATACACATCTTACATAATTTTACGTACAAAGTCACGCAACCATACATTGCTCATGTCGAAATTCCTATATACCCCAAATCCCTTTCCACTGCTCCTCAAAGGCCCGATCTCTGGCCATTAGCTCCTCCTATCATCCAAGGGAGGCCTACCAAGTAGAAACAGCACCTGAGAGTGGGGTGGGAGCCGCACACTTGTAACCCCAGTTACTAGGGAGGCTGAGGTGGGAGAACACTTGACTCACCAGTTAAAAGGCCAGCCTGGATAAAGGCAAGAGCCCGTCTAAACAAAAACCAACAAATACAAACAAAAACTAAGGTCAAAGAAAGAAAGAAAATGGGCTTGGGGATTTAGCCCAGTGGCAGAGCGCGCAAGTTCGGTCCTCAGCCCTGGAAAAAAAAAAAGAAAGAAAACAAATGCGTGAGCCACACATGAGTTTAAATTTCCTTACGGCTACATCAAAAAATGAAAGTGAAAAGAAAATTTTGTTGCTGTTATTGGTTTTTGCTATGAGGGACTGAACTCAGAGGAGCTTAACCACTGAGCCACATCCCCAGCCTTTTGTTTGTTTGTTTTAAGAGAGAGGGAGAGTGAGAAAAAGAATTTTTTATTTAGTTTTTCATGTGGCCCTTGTTGCTCCAAGACTTCATAGTGTACATAGTGCTGGGGCATAATCGTGCATGCTGGGCAAGTGCCGTAACCACCAGCCACCACTCCAGCCCCCCATCCCCAGCCTTTCTGTTTTAAATTTTGAGACAGGGTCTCACTAAGTTGCCGAGCCCAGCTTTGAACTTGTGTCTCAGCCTCCTAAGCTGCTGGGATCACAGGAGTGCACCACTGCACCCAGCTAACACACTGAAATCTGGACTGGTCACATGTGCTCAGAGACTATTGTTTTGTACAGGGCAAC
The DNA here is from genome assembly GCA_004027875.1 of Aplodontia rufa. Lineage (NCBI taxonomy): Eukaryota > Metazoa > Chordata > Mammalia > Rodentia > Aplodontiidae > Aplodontia > Aplodontia rufa. Next base: position 56,575 of record PVKS010003017.1, on the reverse strand, counting down.
TCTAATTTTATTCTATAACCATGATTCAGAAGCCCTCTCTGGATATTAAAACGGCCCCTCCATCTACTTCCACAGCCTAAGGTAATAATTAACAACTTTTTTCACAAAAGAACCAACGTAGGGTAGATGGGGAGATGCTATGGGCCACATTTTCCCTTTCTTTTAACTTAACAATACATATGAGAAATCATATGTATTCTTAAAATGCAACAACCTGAGCTGACATTTTTCAATCTAAAAAAACAAAAACAAAAACAAAAAAAACTAATGGGGTATAGTGGTTCTTGACTGTAATGCCAACAGTGCAGGGGGGTGAGGCAGGAAAATAATAAATTCAAGGCCAGCTTCAGCAACTTACCAAGACCCTGTCTCAAAATATAACAAAAAAGGGCTGGTAGGTAGCTCAGTGGTAAAACACCCCTGGGTTCAATCTCAGCACCAAACAAAACAAAAAGCAAACAAACACTCCCCCAAATTTTCTTACCCTCTTATATGGAGGATATGTATAGCATTAAAAAGGAAGCTCTCAAATTCTTCATCTTGAAATAACTGAGGAGGCTAGATCTTGAATCAGGAAGGGTATAGATGAGTCGTTACTGGTTTAGATTAAAGTAGTCAAATTTAAAAATGTCTCTGAGTAACAAAAATAATTAGGGTGAAAAACGCTCAGGTCTTTCCAAACATGTTGGGAAATAATGATACTTGATTAATATGGTGGGAGATATTTACTCATACTGGGAAAACCGAGTCCTCATTGCCTCCCTATGGTCCAAAACAGCCTGCGTACTCCACAACAGAGTCCTGGCCCAGTTTTCAAGCAGGCTGGAAGAGCAGGTACTGAACAAACCAAGCTGCTGCAAGGCTGTCCTGCTGGCCCTCCTACTCAGGGCTGCCCAGGCACCTGAGCCTCAGCCCTCCCCAGGCTCCCACTCATATGCAGGGAACTTAGTGAAGAGTATCACAGGATCCAAATGGAGAATTGTTGAACTCAAGAAAGGTTGGGTTGTTGCTACTGATATGCTGAAAGCATCTGTAGCTAAGACAGGGAGGAAAGTATCTATAAATAGAAGAATGCAGAGTCACTGTGATGGCAGGCTACCTCTCAGCGTTGTAAGTTGATGATAAAACTCTTCCTGCTGACAGCCAAGTTCAATGCCAGGGAAATGCCATTTTCACAAGAGGCTGAAATAAGAAGTAAGTAGAGCCTGACTTTGAAAGTAGTTCTCCTAACATAAGCAAGGAAAAGCCCATAGGAGAACTAGAAAGCGCACGTTTAGTAAAGGGGTCCTTTTCCAAGGCACCTCGCTCCTGCCCCACCCTGCTAAGTAAATCCAACATCCGGGTGTCTACTAGATACAGCGTATTCCTTCAGAAGGCAAAACAACTCAGAGCCAGCTTCATTTTACTTGCTCTGCCACTATTTCCAAAGAATGTGTCAAAAAGCAAGCAGCTTTGTATCATCCAAGTATCCTACAATCTCCACCAGTTTTCTTTGATATTCTTTTAATTTAGAGTAGTAAATAAAGGAATCAACCCCATTTAATATGTGCTACAATATTTGACGGGTATTCTTAAGTAGTAGTATATGCACTGCACTAAGAAAAGGAGTAGTAATTTAAGTGGTCCCCACCCACCTTGAAAACCAGTGAAGCTGAGAAACAGAAAATACAGACGAAGGAAGCACAAGCTCCGAACTCATTTCTCAGCAAGGAGCTCCATGGAGAAAAGCCCCACCAGAGAGTTCAGCAGAGCCGAAGCCCAAGAGCCAGTACTTGCCTGAAGGAGCACAGAAGACCCAGAAGCTTTAGGAAACTGCCAGCAGGGACAAGGCCCAAGGACCAGATGACAAGAAAGAGCATTTGGGAAGGTGACAGGAAAAATTGGCAATGCAAGGCCAGATCTCAAAGGGTTGTGGCAGGGCTGTGGCAGAAGCAGAGATGGAACCGGAGTTTCAATTGCGAGAAATATACTGCACACATCATCTACAGCAGAGTGCAAACGGAGGATCTTAAGAACAGAATCACCTGAGAACAGAAAGAGACACAGGTTCGTTCCACAGAAGTTGTGGCAAGAACTCTCCCCTGAGGTTGTGTTCCTACAAAGGAGGGACAAACGTGCTCTGGGTACATGACTGCAACACAGGGTGGGGAGGAAGTAGCTAATGGTCTCCGAGGGGTGCTGGGGGGCACAAGCCCCTACACTAGCCATCAGCACTGAGGGCAAGGGCAGGTCCAGAGCTTACCTATGTGACAGCACGCGATGGGAATGGTGGACTGAGGAAGGATAAGCCTGACGCAAGAGGGACTGACCAAAAGAAGTCGGCGAGATTCTGCAATGGCTTCTACTTTGAAAACCAACGTATCTTCGGAAACATCTACTACCTGCCATTCCTCCTCCAGCGCCAACCAATTCCTTTCCCTCAAAATCCAGTTTTTACTTTTTCTTCATTCTGAGCAGCACTTTGGTGCCAAAGGAAATTAATTTATAGCTTGCCTTTGGAATTCTTCATTGCCTGTGAAATATACAATGCTCAGAGAGTAAACACCTACAGATACCCTGCTCCAACACACTGCTGAGACGCCAAGAACAAGGCAAGGGACAATCTCAGCACCCACTTTACTTTATATCTAAAGAATCAAAGCCAGGCCAAGTGGCATAGACACAGCGTAGTCCCAAATACTGGAGTGACGGAGGCAGGAGAATCTCCTGAAGCCCAGGGGTTCTGGGTCAGCAAGGGCAACAGAGACTTCATCTCTGTTTAGAGAGAAGGGGTTGGGGAAAAAGACCAACTGGCAACCTAGAAAAATCCAGAATTACTTTTGTCAACTACTTCAAATTAAATCACGCTCGATAATATATTCCTCTACAAATTCTCATTATGAAAGCTGGAATATATAGTCATGCATCTCTCCCACAGGGACATGTCCAGAGAAACAGTAGGCAAATTTTGTCACCGTGTGAACATCATGGAGTAATCTTATACAAACCAAGGAAGAAGAGAGGGAAGAAAAGGGAAAGAAAGAAAAACATTGTTAATTTTGGAATTATAACCAATTCTGTAAGAGAAGAAAGAACCTGCACACCGCTCACAAAAATCTTAAACGGCCAGCCACGGTGGCACACCCCTGTAATCCCAGTTACTTGGGAGGCCCAGGCAGGAGGATTACAAGTTTGAGGCCAGCCTCAGCAACTGAGTAAGACCCTGTCTCAAAGTATATTAAAAAAAAAAAAAAAAAAGCAGGACTATACAGTTCAGTGGTAGAGCGCTTGCCTAGCATATGTGAGGCCCTGTGTTTGATCCCCAGTACCAAAAAAATAAAGACATTGTTTTTAGCTTTAGCTATTATCTTCAAAATTCCTTGCCTGGCAAGCCTGTTCAGTCTTACATAATCCAGCTATTTCAACAGTCCCTAGACTAGCAGCAATAAACCATCAACCTCCAGGAAGTGCCTTCTTTTCTGATGGTTAGATGGTATGTGACCTTTAAGGCAAGGAAAATTAAAGTCCCATCAGGGGTTGAGACTGCTCGGCAATAGAAGCTCAGTAGAGAACAAAAGGCTGAACACTTCCTATGGTCGTCAAAGTCTCTTATGAAAAACCACCTTCAACCTACTTTAGCTGTTCTACATAACATTACCTGTCCTGACATGTCGACTTTTCTATTCAAGGTGGAAACATGATTAATGACCAAAAGTGGCTACCAATTGTTAAGTACCTACTATGCAGCCAAAGCCCAGGCCTCCTGCTTTATGTTTCAAGAGGTGAGATAACCTAACCAAAGCCCAGAGGAAGCAAGTTTGCCAACCGAAATGGGATCTCAAGCCCAGGTCTGACCAGCCCCAAAGTGAATGCTCCTCTTATCACACCAACTGCCTCCTTCAAACAGGGTGGGAATAGCAGCTGGGCAAACCACCAAAGCAGCAGCAGTCAAGAGCACAGCCCTGTCCCAGACCAAGCTGCACGTGCACTCACACACACACGACTGCAAAACTGGCCACACAAATGTGACTGCAATGGCAGAAATCAGCCATTGTAATCCAGTGGCTCCACGAACAAGGTCATGAACAGAACCACAAGTCTGCATGCACAGTGTGGAAAGTCACTTCCTAGACGATGGCTAGGGCAGCTCAGCCTGAAGAGCCTGGGCAGTGGCTCTGGAGGAACTCAGCTCTGTGGCCAGCTGCTCCATCAGTGTTGAACCACAGGAGGTCAAAATGCACAGGAGCCGATGTTCAATGTCAGATTCAGCACTCAAAACATCGTTTGCATGATGAAATGAAGAAAACCTTCTATAACAAGGATAAATATAAAGTCCTTTTTGAAATTAAAAAAAATTAAAAATCAGATTGGGGGAACGGGCATAAGTAAACTGATAAACCGAAGGAAAAAATGTGCAACTTTTAGTTGGTTGTAAACTCAACAGTTATATTATGATTTGGTAAAAAAGTAATCTTAGGGGCTGGAGTGGTGGCTCAGTGGTTACAGCACTTCGTCTGGCATGTGCTAGGATACGGGTTTGAACCCCAGCCCCACATACACAACAAAGTGTCGGAGCAACAAAAGCCACATGAAAAAACTAAATAAAACTGATTCTATCTTTCTCTCTCTCATTTTATTTAAAAAAATAATCTTAGAATGTGACAATAAATGAAGCATAACCAGGACCACGGGAGATACAAATTCCTCTCTAGCCTGCATGGACAGACTGTGAAGTGCCAGGCAGTACCGCATCAAGTCAGGCAATACCTATCCCATTCCAAGGGAAGAGGAAGAGACCCCCAACCACAATGGCAACCAAAGAGACAAACAAGGTGGTAGAAGGGCTCAGCACTCGCAGGGTAGTGACCAGGTTTGAATAGATTAAGTCCTTCATACCATGACAGCCAGTGAGTGAATGTAAAGGTTTCTGCGAGTAGGAGAAGCAGGAACTTGCTAGAGATGAAGGCTGATGGATTCCAAAGCCCCTTGGCTGGAGGCGCTCTGGCAAAGCCTGGTTGGCTGATTCTCCACGAGCGCAGGAGGAAGGCTGTACTAAATGATGCACTTCTCAGGGCCACCTGATAACAAGGTACAATACATGGACGCATCTGGGATAACACGGAGCTCCACAAAAAACCAAAAAGGTTTATGCAACCTTCCAGAGGACTGGTGGGCTGAGCAATCCTCCACTTCTCTGCAAACTCTAGTAAAACAATAAAGGATAAAGTTAAGGAAACGACAGCTGAGAAAAATGCCTAAATTTTTTTGAAAAGATAAAGGTAACAGAGAGACCATCTGAGGAGTCTAACATTCACAAAGGAGCTGCAGAGAACATATGATAATCTACCATCTTCTCTAGTGTCAGCCAAAAATAAAAAATAAAAAGGGAAAAAGGGAAAAAGAGAAAAGATATAGTACACGGAAAATTTCCAGAACTAAACAAATGTGGCTCTCCTTAGGTCTCTTTAGGACTTGCAAAGGCCGTCACAACGCATGTGAGACGATCCTCTCAGGCACAGGGTGAAATTTTGCAGCAGCAAACATAAAGTATATAAGCACTTCTAGTAAAGGGGAAATACCTCAAACAAAACACTGAAAGGCCAGGAAATCTGAGCCCCACCGGCTTCTAACAGCAACTCCACAGGGAACATCTCCAGACAGGGAAGGTGTGCAGGGTTATCCACACTTTCTCAGGAGGCTACTGAGCGGTGCTCAACCAAAACAAGGCCAGAACACTTGAAACCAGGGACCTGAGACACACGAAGCAAGCCCAGAGGAAACACCAGAAACTACAGAAAAGATCAAGAGCAACCAGTCAGAAGGCAGTAAGCAAGGGGTTCTGGAACGGATGTGTCCAAGGAGGAGGTAATTGATTGACAGCTAGAATACTAACCATGCTGAGAAGAATTTTGCCAGTAAGTCAGAGATTTAGGGAACAATTAACCAAAGTATGCATACTTTCAATACTTATTTTATCCAAAAGTTGTGATTAACTATGTTAGATACAGATGCAGGAAGGAAGCAGTTATGCATGTGAGAGCTAAATCCTTACCCTCTTCATAGCTAGAAGTGGAATGATTAGAAACAGCTCCTTAGGGGCTGGAGTGGTGGCTCAGAGGTTGGAGCGCTTCCCTGGCATGTGCAAAGACCTGGTTTCAAACCCCAGCACCACACACGCAAGTGTCTGAGAAACAAAGGGCAGATGGAAAAAATAAACAAACTCTTCTCTCTCTCTCTTAAAAAAAAGAATAGAAATAGCTACTGAGAGTTGGGCCCAGTGGCACATCTATAATCCCAGCAGCTTGGGAGGCTGAGGCAGGAAGATCACAGGTTCAAAGCCAGCCTCAGCAACTTAGTGAGACCATGTCCCAAAATAAAAAACAAAAGGGACTGGGGATGTGGTCAGTGGTTAAGCACCTCTGGGTTCAAACCCCAGGAATGAGGGGCGGAGGGGCTGTGGAAACAGATACTTACAGGTGTATGACTTAGAAATATGGAAGTAAATAAGATGAGAGTAGCAGATGAAGATTTCAGGGATGGGAAAGATGAAGAGAGAAGACTTTTAATTTTGTGTCATAAACATGTGACTGAATTTTCAGCCTCTTTGTTACTAGTCCTTGTGAAGCCACAGGCAGGATACTTTCAGAGCTGAGAACAGGCAGTCACAATCTGCTATGGGGTGCTACAACTGAACATGGGAAAATTATGTACAGAGAAAAAACAGCTGTGGCAAAATCATGTGCTTAAAAAGGCTTAGCTGGACAGCTTCACAAAGCCTGTAAACACACAGGGTGCTCAGAACATTCCACCAGTTGTACGCAGGTACTTGAGGACAGTTCTGAGTCCATGTACGGTCCACCACATCGAGCGTCACCTTTGTGGCTTCTACCACCAGTGGTTTCTGACTTTCTCTAGCACATAGCAGCTTAGTGGCTTATCTGTGGTAAGGTTTTATTGTGATTTTTTGAGCTCAAGGCCAAGACTGAAATTTTTCTGCAAGAATAGCCTTTGGCCACAAGTGCTGACCACTGAATGGGTATGGAAAGTCACCTTTCCTGAACTCATGGTACTGTTTCTTACTGAATGCACCCCCAAATTACAAAGTAAAATCGTGCTGGCACGCAAACCTTGTTCTCCAGTGACACTACTTCAACAGCTCTGCTCAGACCCTAAGGAGAGTTAAGCTGCTACATACACTGCCTATGCCATCAGAAGTGGAAGTACTCCAGTAAGAAGCAGGATTCCCCACTCCCCCATAAACTCACAGTGGATATCATTTCTGAGCTCCAACTACAGTTCATCAGCATTTATCTCACACTGGGGAAGGGCAAGGGAAATTTGTACATGTCAAAATCCACTTAGCTGTTCCACTGATGACCTTCCATCTAACAACCTCCAATTGGAAGTGACAGGTTCACAAAGCATTGGCATGCTAAAAAGCAGCTGTCAAAAGAAACTACTGGAACTCTACATAGACCTGTGAAGTAATGAACATACTCCAGTGAAGGCACATGACTGAGGACTGACGACCAAAGGTAGCAGAACCCATCTGTGTGAAAAGACATTTTCAAGGATGAAATACATGAAAATCTTTGCACAGATCATATCATAGATGAGATGTGAATTTACAACAGAATTTTTTTAAAAAAAAGAGTAAGAGAGAGAGTCAATTTTACTTTTTCATCTGGTGTTTGTCTTTCCTCCACTTAGTTACGTATGTGGTGCTGGGGATCAAACCCAGGTCCTTGTGCATGCCAGACAAGTGCTCTACCACTGAGCCACCTCTCCAGCCCTGCAACGGATTTTTTTTTTTCTTTTTTAAAGGAGAGAAGGACAGTGACAGAGAGGGAGAGAGACAGAATCAATTTTTATTGACTTGTTCACATGGCTTTCATTGCTCTGACAGTTATGTACGTGGTGCTGGGGTTTGAACCCGTGTACTTGTGCATGCTAGGCAAGCGCAGTAACCGCCTAGCCACCGCTCCAGCCTCCCACCATCATGATTAAGATTTTTTTTTTTAAATAGAGAAGGACAGTGAGAGAGAAAGAGATACAGAGAGAATCAATTTTTTAATTGAGTTTTTCACATGGCTTTCGTTGCTCTGACACTTAGTTGTGTATGTGGGTGCTGGGGTTTGAACCCGTGTACTCGTGCACGCTGGGCAAGCGCCGTAGCCCCCCATGATAAGATTTAATGACAGAGTACCTCCAACTCTGAACATCAATTAGTTGAAATATTATTCTCTTAGAAAAAGAATTCCGATCTCCCTAGCAACAGACAAATCTATAGTACAGGAAATTGAACTCATTTTTTTTCTTTTTTTAAGACAGACAGTGAGAGAGAGAAAGAAAGAATCAATTTTATGTAGTTTTTCATGTGACCTTCCTTGCTCCAAGACTTAGTTGTATATGTGGTGCTGGGGTTTGAATCCACATCCTCATGCATGCCAGGCAAGCACCGTATCCACTGAGTCACTGCTCCAGCCCTGAACTCAATTACATTTTGAATAATTTTAAAAAGTCTGTGACATTCTACCGTGTTTTTATAAATTCCTTCATAATATTCACCCTTGTCCTCTTTTTCCTCCTGCAGACCTTGTAATGCTTACTGTCCAGCCCTTCTGACCTGGCAGTCCACACCTCGCATGCTGTTCTACTATAGGAACCCTTCGTAACCACTTGGCACCGACTCTAGGACTCCTGGAAACATCTAGGTGATTCTCTTACATAAAGTGCCCTTATCTTAGTCAGGGAAAGCATGCTGATGCACAGAGAGGAGTGAAAGAAGAAGAAATAGTTAAAGCTGCCAAACTACAAACTTCTGTCAGCAAAGAAAAACAAAGAGGAGAGAGGGAGTAAGTAAGTCTCAAAAGTATTATCCTGAAACCTGTCTTTGAAATTTTAGATTCTACCACCAAGTCATCAGTGATTCCTATTACATAAAAAGTATTAAGGATATAAAGTAGAATATGGAATTTACATAAAAAGTATTAAGGATATAAAGTAGAATATGGAATTTCTTGCTCACGAAGTACTTAAAATTTCATTAAAACCAATCCTATGCCAGGCACAGTGGCACATGTCTGTTATCCCAGCAGCTCAGGAGGCTGAGGCAGGAGGATCACAAGTTCAAAGCCAGCCTCAGCAACTTAGAAACACCTTGTCTCAAAAACTGGAAAAAAAAATCTAAAATAATTTAATGAGATACTCCAAGAGTTCACAAAGGAGTGACCAAAAAGAACCTAGAGCAGCAGGGAGTAAGCCCTGGAGAGAACTCCCCGCACAGCGTTCGTACAGTGGGACAGCAAGCACGTGAGGCTGCACGAAGCGCAGGGCTCCCATGAGGACATGGTCAGAGCGCCACGTAGGAGCACAAGGGAGCCTGCCAAGGCGCAGCAGGGCCATTCTTGAGGGGTGGGGTGGTCACATGCAAAGGGGTGTTCTTCACCTGGGGGCAGAAGCAGAGATCTGTTGAAGCAATTACAGGATCTCCTCATGTAAAGAAGCCTGATTCGCTTCAGCGCAGTGGAAATGAACAGAAAAAAGCAGCTGCAAGAGTTCCCACAAGGGCAGAATGGAGACCAGGAGGAAGCAGAGGCAACCACAGAAAGTGACTACGGTCTGCGTGGCGTGCAGCTAGCAGCAGCTCCAAAAGGCAACGGCTGCGGCAGCTGGAGCCTACCCTCGCCTTGATGAAGCTGGGTCAGTATGTGCAGCACCCACAAAGGCTCAGATGCCAGCCGAGCCCAACATCAAATATATGAAGACCATCTCTGATCTACCAAAAAGTAATTTCCAGTAAGAGGGCTGGAAGTGACAGCCTTCAAAAGGAGACAGGCAGCTGACCAGAAACCAAAGGCCACACACCCACAAGATGACCTGGGTCTCCGGTTTCCACCAGCACTCTTTCTCTGCACGTTTTTTCAGGTGGATACATCTGGCTGGTCCTTAGCACCCAGCTCAAACCCTCCTGGAATCTGGGAATCCCTTGAATTCTGCAGGTTGCTATATTTACCAAAGTAGACCTCAGAGGCTGCTGTTCAACTTCCTAAATCACCACAGAACTGTAGTGCACACAGCTCAAAGTGACTGCCCTAGATCAGGTCCGGCTGGGCACGAGGGTCTCAAAGACAACAGTGCTTTACTTGTAATTCATGGAAGGAAAACTGGTCTTACCTTTCAAACCAAGGTTAAAAATTAAAAGAAAAGTTTTCTCCTCTGTGGCTCCTTGCCCATTACAGGTTATCCTGGCGACCGTTGTCTTCCAATTTACTGCATTAGCAGAGTAGCAGGAATAAAGTGGGATATGGCATAAAACAGAAGTGCTCCTATTAAAAAAAAAAAAAAAAAAGCAGATAACCACACATGTTTTTTTATGGTCTGATGACAGCAGCCATTAAAAGAGACTAGTTCAGAGTTTTGATTCCCACAGAACTATACGTCAAAGAATTAAAAAGTTGTCCTGAAAGTTTTCTAGGTGAACAAAGGAAAAAAGGCTCTGTCAACTCCCTACCCAGGCCTCTAGCCCACACTAAACAGTAACCCAGAAATAAGTACAGATGCCATGACAGCACCATCAATCTATCAACGAGTAAACACAAAACACACACACCTCTCTTCATGTTATGAAAACATCAGTGACACTTGAATCCCACATAAGGCTCACTATGAAGGCACCATATTTTAAAATAGTAAAAGTTTTAAAGAATTTTCTTTACATGCACCTCAAGTAATATAATTATAACTTTTATCCGAAAAGCATTAATGTTATTAAAGTCCTAGCTGTAGACAAATCCCCAGTCTCTAAGGTCAATTAACCAAATGCTACAGAGAAAAGGGATAGAAATTATTTTCCAAGACGCTTCATGTGCGACTTAGTATTGCAGAAAAAGACTCAGATTGTGAAGACTATATTCATTAGAAATCCTATAAAATGTAGCCTACAACACAAACAAAACGATATCAACAAAAACAAGTGAAAATGAAAAGGATTATATTTAATTCTAAAAGCAGAACTTTGTAGCCAGGCAAGGTAGCCCACACCTGCAACCCCACAACTCAGAAGGCTGAGGCAGTAGTAGCTCCAGTTTAAGGCCAACCTCAACAACTTAGCAAGACCCTGTGTCAAAGGCAGAATATAAAAAAGGGCTGGGGTTGGGGGGTGCGGCTGCAGCGGTGGCTCAGCAGTTATGGCGCTTGCCTGGCATGTGAGGACCCAGGTTCAAACCCCAGCACCATGTACACAACGAAGTGTCTGAGCAATGAAAGCCACATGAAAAATTAAATAAAACTGATTCTTTCTCTCTCTTTAAAAAAGGGGGGGGGGTGGCTTAGCAGTTATGATGCTTGCCTGGCATGCGCGAGGATGCGAGTTCGAATCCCAGCACCATGTACACAACAAAATGTCGGAGCAGTGAAGGCCACATGAAAACTAAACAAAACTGATTCTCTCCCTCCCTCCCTCACTGTCCCTCTCTTTAAAAAAAAAAGGGGGGGGGAAGGCATTGGGGATGTAGCTCAGCAGTAAGGCACCCTTGGGTTCAACACAGTACAAACAAGCCTTTTTGCTAGTGAAGTGCTTTCTGAACACATACTTGGAAAAGTAGTTATCAACTAAATTTCTGTTCAAAATTGTAAGAAAAGATCATGTGCCATTCTACACTGCTGGAACCCTCAGACACAACAAATTTAACATGGTAATGTAAAAACTACACTATTGCTAGAGTGCAGCTCAGTGGTGGAGTGCCTGCCCAGCATTTAGTCCAAGATCCTGGGTACCATTCCCAGTCCCACCCTCCCTCCCTAACCAAACAAATAAAACCATTACTAAATGTCACAGGTAACTCCAGTCATTCTGTGTTAGGGTTTCAGACCCCTTTAAGAATCTGGTAAAGTTATATACTCCCCAAAACTCACAAACGCACAAAACTTGGCATTTAATTCTGCGTGGTCCCAGAACCTTCCCAGCAAACCTGCAATCATTTCTCACACCACTCACAACCTTCCACTTTGCCCACTTGCAGGCTGACCCACCCATCACAGGCTCCGAGACCAGTGTTACCCATACTGCACTCCACACTCCCATCCAAAGACAGCAGAAGAAAACCCAAATCTCAAACATTTTCCTGCCACTGAGGATCCAGGGCTAACCTAAATTACAAGTATGTTGAGACCTGAGCTACTGTCCTGGAAAAAGGCCTTTAACTGCTCAGAGATTATTCACTTAGACTAAAGGAGACACTAGGTCTGTGCTATGCATGCTAAGAAACTGCTCATTCTAAAATGTAAGAGTGGGAGAACAAGACGGGAAGCATGAAATGGTGTGCAAACACGCCACAGAGACTCCTGGGTAGAGTGGAGAATGAGCATGCACTAAAAAGGCCAAATACGAGCACAGGGCTATTCCTGTCATTTGTTTGCTTGTTTTCTTTCCTTCAAGGCACAACCCACAAAGACCAGGAGAAGACAACAAAATTGGAGGGCACCTGGAAAGGAAGAGAAAGTACTTTTTTAAAATCAATTTTATTTTTTCATCTGGTCTTTGTTTCTCTGACACTCAGTTGTGAACGTGATCCTGAGAATTGAACCCAGGTCCTATATGCACGCCAGGCAAACACTCCAACAGCTGAGCTACCCCTCCAGCCCAGAGAAGAGTATTGACTCTAAGTTATGCAATGGGGGCTAGAGTGGTGGCTCACTGGTTACAGCACTCTCCTGGCATGGCATGCGTGAGAACACGGGTTCAAACCCCAGCACCACGTACACAACTAAGTGTCGGAGAAGGAAAAAGGCCACGTGAAAGGCTAAATACAGTTGATTCTCTCTCACTGCCCCTTTCTCTTTGCAAAGGATACTTAAATCCTACCCTCCCCTGCCTTCCCACACCAGCAGATAACCAGGGGTTGAAAGGTAGTTCAATAAACTGGGAGACCCCAGCCCAGGCCGGTGTGGGCTTGCTGCAAGTGAACCACAGAGCAAGTGCTGGGACACGGTCCCTGGCACCCCACAGCACCCCAGCCAGACTCCCTCATGGACTCCACTTTTCCTTGCCAGCAGAAAAGACCTTTTACTCTGTACACTCAAGAATGAAATCGTCTTAGGAGTAAAGTGAGGAACTTGAGGTGACAATTGACTGGGACTACAAACCCAAGATGTCAAGCCAAGGAGCGCCACCCAAGACTGAAGCTTCCAGCCAGCCACTCTTATTTCAAACTTACAGAAACCTCTGACATCACTGTCACTTCCAGTCACCACCCCCACCTCCCGTACTTCCCATGGAACCAGCCTGGTCTAGTCCTTTACATTCACTCCCTCCCTCCTTCCTTCCCTCCTTCACATGGCACCCTGGACTGAAGTCACGCAATGCTCCACGACTGACCACACGGCCAGCCGCCCCTTACCTTCTCCAACACCTACTTCCCGGGAGCAAAGTGCTCTCTCACACAGCCACAGGACACTTTCACACAGCTGAAAGCAGGCTGACATAGAGACTGCTGAACAGGAATGACACAGTGCATACTCCAACCTGGCAGACTGCCACATGATGTCCTGTCTGCTGATGCCATGACATGAAACAGCATTCTCCCTTTTATTTCCAACACCTCTGAAGAGTAAAGGTATGCGTTTCTCACAGGAGTGCTTCATAAATGAAGTTTGCTTTCAAGAGTCACATAAAGGTACAGGTGATGTCAATTTGCCCATTCCAGGTGGTGATCCTGAGCACTTGGCTAAGAGAGTTGCCAGATCTCTTCACTGTAAAGTAAGCACTCTTGCTTGGCAGACAGTTAGCTAAGTCATCTGTAGGAGGACACTTAGTGACTGTGTCATAGACATTCCTCCAGTAGTCTCATGTCCATGGCAACAGACACTGTGGGGCTTGCCACAGGAGGGGCACTCACAGTCTTATCAGCAAGGTGAGTTCCCATCCCCCACTCACTCTTTCCAGAGTTCATCATCAGAATGGACTCAGACTCCTACCATCAGCATCACTATCAGCTCTGGTGAGCAGGTCACCCCACCCTTGGCTAGGGGGTCCTCAAGCAGGCTCGGGTGTGCTATTCCTACTTCTTGAGCACTGTCTTATTTCCTCTCATAACAACATGTGCCAGATTCATTCTGTTCATTCTCTGCCCCAGCTCTGACACTAGCCATTTCTCCAAGGAGTCCCAGTGGAAGATGTTATTTAGAAATGGAGAACTAAGAGCTAAGTATGCCCTTATATTTCCAGGTGTTATCACTTCTGCTGCCATTTTTATGGAGGACAAAGCTGGGAAAAAATGTCAGTTTCACAAGATTCAACTCTCTGTTGTGTATCCCTGACTTTCAACCATGAACAAATACCAAGGATTTCTACACACCCCAGAAAGCTTCCATCATAAAAAGTAACAGCAAAAAGAAACAAAAAAAAAAAAAAAAAAAACAGAAAAATACAACACATGAAAGAAAACAAAAAATAATAAATGATATGCTTGCAAAGATATAAAAAAGAATGCATCTGGGGGCTGGAGAACTGGCTCAGCAGTTACAGCACTTGCCTCGCATGAGTGAGGATCCAGGTTCAAACCCCAGCACCACGTACACAAATAAGTGTCAAGGAAAAATTTAAAAACTAGATGGAAACATAAATGAAACTGCTTATCTCTTTCTCTCACACTCTGTTTAAAAAAATAAAAAAGAATGCATCTCTTAGATAAAAGATGCTATTTAAAAGAGTACAAAGAAGAATGAGCTCTTGAAATTTCAAAACTTCACAGCAAAATTTAAGAACTACAACAAAAGATTAGAAGATACAAAAACAGATGGGAGAAAATGAGAGAAATAATTCTCAAAAGAGTTCCTGAAACAGACCCACACCAAGAAGTATCCCTATGGGGCTGCAGTGGTGGCTCAGCGGTTATGGAGCTTTACAGCGCCTGCCTGGCATGCGTGAGCACGCAGGTTCAAACCCCAGCACCACATTCACAACAAAATGTTGGAGCAACAAAAGCCACATGTAAAACTAAATAAAACTGATCCTTTCTTTCTCTCTCTTTCTCTTTCTCTTTAAAACAACAACAAAAAAATCTGAATAGGTTCAGATTTCTCAAAAACAAAACTGAAAATACAAAAAGATAACGGAGGTCTGGGGCTGAAGCTCAGTGATAAAATGCTTGCCTAGTATGTTCAAGGCCCTGGGGTTCAATCCCCAACATTAAGAACAAATCAACCCACAACCACCTCCCATTAGGATGTGAAGCTGATATTACAAACAGTAGAAAATAAGGAGAAGCTGTGAGGATGTGCAAAACCTAGAACCGTTGTGTGCTGCTGGGAGAACGAGAATGATAGTCCTACTATGGAAACAGTATGTTGATTGCTCAAATAATAAAAACAGAATAAAAAAAATTACCACATGACCCAGCAACTCCATTTCTGACTGCACTCAGGAAGGACTGAAGTTTCTCAGAGACAATGCACACCCGTGCTCACAATGCATTATTCACAACGCTGTGCGTGGGAGCACCCAAGGGTCCACCAGCAGCAGAAGAGACAAGCCAATGTGGCTCACACACTGGACTGTTCCTGAAGAGAAAGGAAATTCTGACATATCCTACAACACTGTCAAATCTTAAAGACATGCCGAGTGAAATACACAGTCAGAAAAAGACAAAAACGTCTTTCAAGGAAATCTGCAAATTTAGTAGGCCCGTCTTAGCTGCAGGCTGTTTGTGGTACCAGGAATTGAACCCAGGGGCACTTAACCACTGAGCTACATCCCTAGTCTTTCATTTTTTATTTTGAGACAGGATCTCACCAAGTAAGCCAGGGACTGACTAAACTGCTGAGGCTGGCCTTGAACTTGCAATCCCCCTGCCTCAGCCTCTCCAAGCAGCTGGGATTACAGCCTTCTGCCACCAAGCCCAGCTGTAAGTTTAATTCCTACGGTTTCTGTTGCTTGTGATCAACAAGGATGACAGAATAGTTTTTCAAAAACAACAACAACAACAAAAAATCCTTGTGACAGAGAGGATGGCATTCACATGGCTTTTATTACAATACACTGTCACAGCTGCTCTCTTTCATTCTTGTTTCTTTATTAAAGGGAGGGAGGGGGAAGGAGGAGAGAGATGCAGGTGGGAGAGAGGGAGAAGTCAATTTTATTTATTTTTTAATCTGATTTTTATTTTTCTGACACTTAGCTGTACACGTGGTGCTGGGGTTCAAACCTGGTTCCTCGCACATCCCAGGCAAGTGCTCTACCATTATGCCATGGCTCCAGCGCCTGTTCTCTTTATATGGTTGTTAAATTCTTACTATGCTTAATTTATTAATTAAGCATCATGTGTATGTATGGATAGGAAAAAGAAGTACCCACAGGAATGAGTACTACCTGAGATTCCAACTATCCGCTGGGGGGGGTGGGGGGGAGTCGTGGAACATATCCCCACAAGTAAAGGGAGACTGCTAGACTAAGAACAGTCAAAATCAGAGAAGCAATGGCATGGTGGCTGGCAGAAGCCCAGTGGGGAGGGGAGGGGAGGAGGAGGAATGAAGAATACTTATTTAATGGATATGGAGTTTCAGTTTTACAAGATGAAAAGTTATATATAGTTGGGTGTGGTGGTGCACACCTGTAATCCCAGCTACTCAGGAAGCTGAGGTAGGAGGATCCTGAGTTAGACACCATCCTGCATTGTTTAGCAGCAAGATCCTGTCTCAAAAGTTTTAATTAATACCAAAAGAGCTGGAATTGCCACTCAACAGTAGAGCATTTGCCTAGCTACTGTGAGGCCCTGGGTTCCATCCCCAGCACCATAAAAGAAGAGTTATATAGACAGACAGTGGTTATGTTAGCACAATATTATGAATGTATTTAATAACACTGAACTGTACACAAATAGGTTAAGACAGTCAATTTTATTTATTTTACCACATATAATGAAGCAATAGTAAAGAATTCTAAAGGAAGGATTATGGACCAATGGTCTGCATCCTCTTCAAAATTCCTATGTTGAACACTACTCCCACTGTGAGTATATTGTATGAGGAACTAAGGTTAAATGAGGTTAGAGGGTTGGGTCTGATCCCAAAGGATTGGGGTCCTTACAAAGTGGGATGGCCCAGACAGAGAGGGTGTCTGTAAGGCAGGAAACCCAATTGCTTAGAGCTTAATCTTGAATTCCAGCCTCCAGAATTGTGAGCAAAGAAATTTCTATTGCTTAAGTGGCCCTAGTCTCTGGTATTTTTGTTACGGTGACCTGAGCAGACCAAGACAGCAGAAAAACCATTTCCAACCCAGAAGCATGTACTAAACTATCAATCAAGAGTACAGAGAGGAGTTGGGGATTTAGCTCAGTGGCAGAGCGCTTGCCTAGCACTAGCACGTGCAAGGCCCCGAGTTTGGTCCTCAGCCCTGAGGGGGGAAAAAAATACAGAGAAAGATCTGGAGCCGTGGTCCGTGGTTCCGGCACTTGCCTAGAATGGGCAAGGAGGCGGGTTGAAACCCCAGCACCACATACACAGTGAGGTGTCAAAGCAGCGAAGGCCACATGAAAAACTAAACAATACTGATTCTCTCACCTCCTCTCTCTTTGTCAAATAGTACAGAGAAAGTCTCAAACGGCTTACTGCTGCCCGGCTTTGGAGACTGGACTCCACTAAGACAAAGAGGACAACACAGAACGCAGGCACAGGAGAGCTAATGCAGGAACAGGAACGCCAGCTCTGGGGTCAGGGCAAAGGAAGAGGAGGCGGGGAGAGGGGCTGGACGGGCCGGGAAGAGTTCTTCCACAGACAAAGCTGCCACAACACCTGAACACGGAAGCCAAGAGGGTGAAGCTGAGTTAGTGACAAGTGCCTCAAGAAAAGCAGACACAGAGACAGCACCTCCAGAAAGAGCCGAAGACGTGTGGGCGAGCACCCATCACCACCACTGAGCACCAAACAGCACAGAGGCACAGTAAAGCCAAGTCCAGTTTAGCCTCCATCACGCAGACCACGCTGGAAGGGGGCGTTACCCAGGAAGCCAGAGAGCCCTCACTCTGGCTATTCTCTAGCCAGGTGACCAAAGTCAGCACCCACTTCTCCAACTACGAAATAACAGCAGGCGGAGCAAATTAACTGTTTTCTTCCTGCTTGCACAATTTATGAATCTAATATAAAAATAAAGCAATCAAAGCTTTAAATATGATGCCAGTGGCTAAAGGCACAGAACAAAATAAAATAATGAAAGATTTTAAACAGGATGTGGTAGGAGATTGAAGAACTTTATTAAAAAAAAATCTGCCTTAAGTCTAAGAGGAAAGAAATGGTGTTGATGGAGAAGTTAGACGAGGATTGTTTAAGTACAGAGGACAAAGGGTTCCCGGTCCTGGCCTGGAAAGAATTTACCAGAAGGTATCAAAGCTGTCAGAAAGGCCACCGAAAAAACCCAACTAAGCCAGAAAAAAAGATTTGTCCTGAAATCTAAACATATACAGATGGTGGTGGAATCTATGAGCATGATGAAAGGTTCTCCCCAAAGAACAGCAAAACTGAGGAAGTTCCAGAACTCTCCTTAGGTACGTAATTGCTAGGAAACCATAGCTTTTACATCATAAGTAAAGGATGAAATAAGACAGGGACATATTTAGAGACCAAGACTACTCAAAAATAGAACAATAGCCCAGTGCTGTGGATTCTATCCCTAGCACCAGTATACATTTTAAGAATGAAGACTGGTTTCACCTAAAACAGCAGAAGAGATTCTCAGCTAAACAGCACATAAATACACCTGCTTAATTACAAAAGTTGAGAATACCAGGAATGAACAACTACGCTTACACATCCTTTGTGTTGGGACTAGACAAGTAATTCTAGTATCAATTACTCTCCTTACTCAGTTTAGGAAAAAAGACAGTCATAATCTGCTCTCTATGCTATCATGTAAATTTTCATATAAATACTACAATACCCCTGCTAGCACAAGTTCACAAAAGAAAGTCACGGCTCGCATAAATGAGAAAATATTTTCTCCCTGTGTCACATGTCACATAACTACGAGGACACACAAAAGTGAGTACCTCTACTTCTTACCAGCATCAGGAAGGTCCAAGTCAGGCCATCTTGATCAGTGTCGTCTTGATGTGGATTCCAACCATCCTACTGCTGCAATGCCCTCACATGCTCTTTAAGACACTCAATTCTAAAGAGACCAAAGACAACAAGATGGGAAGATAGTCCATCTCTATGAAGGCGTGCTCATCATTTTGTCTTCAATATCTAGCACACTGTGAAAAAAAAATCATCCACAAAATTTTGAATACAAAAACCATCAAAAATAATTTGCACAGGGGCTGGAGAGGTAGCTCAGCGGTATAGTACTTGCCCAGCATGCCTGAGGACA
Source organism: Aplodontia rufa (assembly GCA_004027875.1). Classification (NCBI taxonomy): domain Eukaryota; kingdom Metazoa; phylum Chordata; class Mammalia; order Rodentia; family Aplodontiidae; genus Aplodontia; species Aplodontia rufa. The sequence goes on along the minus strand of PVKS010003017.1, from coordinate 37,233 downwards.
CGGGTTTGATCCTCAGCATCACATACATAACTAAGGGGAGGAAAATCAAAAATCAGATGAAGAAATAAAAATGTAAACTCTAAAAACAAATAATTCACACAGCTGGGCACATTGGTGCACACCTGTAATGCCAGCTTCTTGAAAGCTGAGGCTGGAGGACCCCAAGTTTAGGCCAGTCTGGGCAACTTAGTGAGAATTTGTCATAAAATAAAATAAAATAGGGGCTGGGGATGTGGCTCAGTGTTTGTCTAGCATGTGAGGCCCTAGATTCAATACCCAGTACCGCAAAACTACAAAAAACCAAAACTCATCAACACTATAATTGGGAAATACAACATAGATAAATTAAAATGCCATGTCTTCAGAGGCATCTTTCAACAACAAAATTATACACTGGAAACATTATTAGCCAATTCCAGAAACACCAACAGAAAGCCCTGTGAGGACACGGTGATACATGTCTATAATCCCAGCTACTCCAGCGACAGAGGGATGCAAACTCAAAATCACACTCTGCAGTTTAGGAAGACACTATATGAAAAAAAGGGGGGGGGGAATGGGGATATAGCTCAGTAGTAAAGTGCCCTGGGTTCGATCCCTAGTACCGCCAAAAAAAAAAAAAAAAAAACACGAAAGAAAGAAAAAGAAACACCAAAACAAAACAAACCAAGGCAAGAACACTAAGGCTTCTAAACCATTCATCAAAACCATCCTATCAGATCAAGGGAAGGGAGGAGACAAGGGAAAGGGAAAGTACTGGAGAATGAAATTAATCAAATTACGTTATATGCACATACAAATCTGGTAATAATGAACCCCACTATTATGTTTAATTATAACATACCAATAAATTTTTTAAATCACCAGACCAAGAACGTAAAGAACTACTGTGTAAAGCACAAAGCATCCAAGGTAAGCCACTCCCCAACTTTCTGAAGGTAATAAGGTGGTATCATGTACGTGACGGGCTCTTAAGGAAGGACTTTGGCACCACGCTGGATGGCATCACTGTCTGGCTATGCACCCATCACTGCAGGCATGTGCAAAGCCAACCCAATCCAAATCGGTATTAAAAGGGAGCCAAGTCATAGATTGGAAAATCAGCATCCAAAGTCAAAGCACAGAGAACCGTCCAGGCCTGCTGTAACATGCACAAGGTGCAGGGCAACGGGGACAAGGGACTGCACACTTCGGTCACCACACTGGCTCAGCTGAGGTACATGCTCAAATTCTACTTCATGAGAAAGCTGAAGTTTCCACGATCCATAGTACAGCAGTGATCAAAGACACCAAAACTTCCTACTTGGCATCCTGGCAACCAAGTGCATAATTTGAGATAAAAGTGGACACTGCCGGGAGTGGGGAGAAGTGACAGTCAATGAGACAGGAGGAACACCTTCCCTTCTTTGAGATGATGTACACCACGTGAACACTGTGAACAGTGTGATGTGTACTTCACAATCACTAGGAGGAAGTTTCAGATATTCTTATCACAAACAAGGTTGGATGTTTGAGAAGATGGATATCTTAGTTCATATGTTAATCACTCCACAGTACATTAATAAACCATAACATTTTGTATCCATAAATATATATACAATTATCATTTGTCCATTTATATCTAAAATTTTGAAAAAACAAAACTTCAGATGTCCTTAAAAATGGTGAAACATTAACAAAGAAATACTCAAGTCAAAACCAGCTGCAGCAACATCACAAACTCTGGGAGTTAAATTTTCCTCCTGGTTTTGAATGTGATCCTTCTAATTTTTACTTGACAATTTAGTTACACTCACATGCCCTGGTATGCACCACTAGCATTCCTAAATTCTCAAAGACACATACATAAATATCTAGACTTGAGCTGTCTAATCCAGCATCTACTAGGCACATCTAGTAACTGAGCACCTGAAAGGTGGTTGGAAAGAGGGAACTGAAATTTTAACTATTTACATTTAAATAGCCATGCTGATAGCTCACATAAAATACACAATCATACAAAAACCCTGCTGCTCTGACTCATATTCCAACTAAGGACAAAATAAGTTTGCGCTTATATCCAAGGTGAGTAAGTCCACATCTCTAGAGGTCTCAATTTCTCAACCAAAAAAATGAAGAAAGTTCAACTAGCATATCTCTATGAACTAGTATAGTATGTAAATTAATAATCTTCACTGAAGAGTGGCAGTGTAATCAAAGCCACACCCCTCACTTAAAACAGTGGCACCTGGACTTGACACTGCAAGGGCATCAGATCATCCCTCCACATCACCCACAAAGTTTGGCAGAGCCAGTTCCTGCAGGTGGTACGAGAACGTCCAGCCAGAGGTCTGAGCTATTCCCTCTCTCCACAGCAAGCTGATATCAGGAACAGGATAACCCCACTGCAAGGTGCAGGTTCTCAGACAGCACCAGACACTTGCTTCCTTTGTCAGCGAGTCAAACCAAGTAACACCGGATGCTCTCTTGGTATGGTTACACAGCGCTAGATAAACTGGAGTGTGCACGCCCCTGTGAAGCCTGTACGATACGCACACCTGCCTTTCCTGTAGTGTTTAACCTGGTGCACATTTGAAACAGCACAGTCCCCTGAAAATCACCCAAAGAGGTATCTGAATAAGGGAAGGTGAACCAAAGATTTATGTAAAAACAAGTGTCAAGCTTAACACAGTTCTTTTCTAAGACAGACTGCTAAAGAGCTCCAGTGGCCTACACCAGACCCACAAGAAAACGTGTTTCTCAGTCTTTAAAATGGGGGAGGAGGACCCACTCTCAAAGAACTTGATTTATGGAATGATAGAAAAGACTCCAAATGTTATATACTCTACTTTCACTGCTGGCTAAACCAAGTCGCCAGTGATGACTATTTACTTTTAAATTTTTGATCTTACAAAAAATGCCACTGTTCCCCAAAGTAGAACCACTGGATGGAAGGATGTGCACTTCTAATGAGCTGCGACGGCCCAAGGCCACCACGTTCCCACCAGCTAGGTGTGCACACGTGGCCCCACGCCCACCGAAGCGGCGTCCACTTCCCGCCTCTGGGTGAGGTCAGGCATCGTCCCTGTGCTGCAGGGCCATTTCTTCACTTCCCTGGGCTTCTCAATCATTTGTAGTGCTCCCTTAAAAACAAGAAAAGGAGCTCTTTGATAGCATTTCCTCTTCCACTCACTGCCATCTGGACCTAACTGTGCCACTCAACTGAAACAGCCCTTTCAAGCCACCAATGACCTCCAGATGGGGCTATCTCCAAATGAAACTTGTCTGTCCTCATCTGAACCTTGCTCTCACCAGCAATCAATCCAGTCCCCTGGTAGGCCCTCCTTACTGAACATTGTCCTCTCAACAGTGGCTCTCCTTAGTATGTCCCTGGCCAGTTCTTAGCCTCCTTGCCTGGTGGGGCCATTTCTCCCTTCCTCTGTACAACTCCTAATGCAGTGACTATGACCATTCCCTGTGAGACTCTCTCAAGCTGACCAGTTCCCTAGGACACTCTCCAAAGCTGGCCGCCACATGTATTGGGAGTAAATTCACGTTCATTTTACTCAGTTGCTCCAGCAACTAAAACAGATCCTGGAGAGATTCAAAGCAAGTTCTGCTGAATAAACGAAGCCACTTCTATGGGTTATGAATATAACTCTACGAACACAGTTGAGAACCAAATTTATAAAACCAGTAAGACCACCTTCTGCACTTCAAACACAGGTGCCCAAGTACTTGCAGACCTTTCCCCTTGAATGTCTCACAAGCACATCTCATTTCTTGTTTATTTATTTAAAAGAGAAAGCAGGAGAAAGAGAGGGAAGGAGGGAGGGAGGAAGGGGAAAGAATCAACTTTATTTTTCCATCTGGCCTTTGTTTCTCTGACACTTAGTTGTATACATGGTGCTAGGGTTTGAACCCAGGTCCTAGCACATGCCAGGCAAGCACTCCAACTGCTGAGCCACTGCTCCAGCCCATCATATCATATTTAATATCACAAAGAGAACCTTTGCTCCCATCACACACTGCCACCCACCTAAAGCTTTCCCTCACCAAGTCTTCCCGATCTCAGTAAAAGCCATCCCAGAAATGAAAGGCAAACTTTGGAGCAGCTGAATTCCTCCTTGCCCTACTAGTGCACTGCATCAGGACTTCCATTCCACCTTCCTCTATCTCCCTGCTCTCCACCTCTGCCACTTCCTGGAATAGGGACAGAGCCTCCTAATTTGCCACCTCCCTGTTCTTTCATCCCCTCCAAGCCATTTTCTACTTGAGTGCTTGATCAGAGTCCCTAGCTACTCATGTGAGCAATAATGAGGAGGAAAAATTCTAATCTGCGGGGTCCCGAGTGGCAGTCATATAAGGCTTCTGAGCACTTCGAATCTGACTACTTTGCATTTAGATGTGCTATAAATATAAAACATGCAGTGGATTTCAAAGACTACGACAGAGTGAAACTATCTCATTAATTTGTTCTTATTGGATATACTAGATTAATGAGATATATAAAATTAAAATTACTTTTACCCCCTTTATTTTTTTCATGAGACTACTAGAAAATTTAAGATGACAGGGGCTGGAGCGGTGGCTCAAAGGTAGAGCATTTGCCTGGTATTCATGAGGGCCTGGGTTTAATCCCCAGCACCCCATACACAACTAAGTGTCAGGAAAAAAAGCCGGGGGTTTGGGGATTTAGCTCAGTGGCAGAGCACTTGCCTAGCATGCGCAAGGCCCCAAGCTCGGTCCTCAGCCCTGAAAAGAGATGAAAAAATAAATAAAACTGATTCTCTTTCTCTCTCTTAAAAAAGATCACATATGGGGCTAGAGCAGTGGCTTGGTGGTTACAGTGCTTGCCCAGCATGCGCGAGGACCCAAGTTCAAACACCAGCACCATGTACACAATGAAGTCTTGGAGCAACGAAGGCCACATGAAAAACTAAATAAAGTTGTTTCTCCCTTTCTCTGTCTCTCTCTCACTGTCCCTCTCTCTTTAAAAAAAAAAAAAAAAAATCACACATGAAGCTTACACTGACTTTCTACTGACACCATCCTGAGCATCTCACTGAGCCACTGAGCCAGCACCATGTCCACCTTCTTTAACCAGGAATGATCAAAGCACAGAAAGCACTGGGTCTGGCACAGGCTGGCATGCAGGTAGTTGCCAAGTGAGTAGCTGGTCAAAAATTGGTGTAATTTATGTACACCAATTTATGTATTCACTTAAAAGCAAAACACAAAATTTAATTAAGCTGAATGATACTTTTAAAATAAAACTGGAATTAAGAAAATGTTTAACAGTTGGATACGCATGCATTTGAAGAAATAACATCTACTTCTTTACCTTGTCATTAATTTTTCTAACTTTTCATCACAAAAGTTTCTGTTAGGACAGACAGAGAACAAGGAACACTAGAAATCTAAGATGGCCAAAAAAGAACTTAGGAATATTGCATCATCAATCCTTAAAATACTGGTCACCAACTCAAAAAAGAGTCTAGTGAGCAGTACAAGGAACACACTTGGACCCAGCCAGGTGTGGTGGTGCACGCCTGTAGTTCCCAGGAGGCTGAGGCAGGAATGGCACATCAGCCTAGACAACACAAGTCCTAACCTTAAAAGAAAAGAGTTGGCCCATGCTGACTAAACCCAGCATCACTATAAACGATCAAAGAGGGCGTGGCTCACCCAAAACCACCCGGCTTAGTCTGGGTACCTCCATCCCACAGAAAATACAGTGTCGTGTGGCCTTAAGAAGAGATGAGGGATTATGTGGAAACTGCACTCCAGAACAAACAGCATAGAATTTTAAGTGAAGACCAACTCAGACCTAAACAAGTTTCCAAATGATCTAAATTGGAAGCCCTAACAAGTTTCAGGTTGGCTCCACACTCCATTTCCAGAGGCAGATCACAACCTAAGAAGAAACACCAGTTTAAAAGAAAGTTCCTCCAGCTGGGCGCAGTGGCACACACCTGTAATACCAGCTCTCAGGAGGTGAGGCAGGAGGATCACCTGCCTGGGCAACTTAGTACCCTGTCTCAAAAGAAAAAGGGCTGGATATAGCTCAGTGGTAGAGCCCCAGGACACAGGAGGAAAAGGGAAAACAAAATGAAACAAACTTCTTTAAGGTCCAATTATTAATATGCAAGAAATGAAAGTCAAAGGAACAAACAATTAAGGTTTCCCACAAGTGGAAGGCAGAGAACAGGGCAAGAATGGGGCTAGAGCTGTAGAAATGGGCAGCCCTCATTCGCATCCAGATTTGCCGAAACTGAAAACCACACGAAACTGAATGACGGTTGAGACCACTGCACGTTTCAGCTCCCACTAGATATTGGACACTAAATATCAAGCAACTGTGTGGGTTTTTTTAAAAAGATGTGGCAGCTTTATAATTGTTATGGTTAAAACAGAATTTTTAAAAAGAGTTGTCATTTAAAAATACACATTGACATATAGAAGAAAGAAAATTATTCAGTGACTTCCTTCAAAATAATATGGTCAGAGCTGATCATAAAGGAAAAAAATTAACAGAACTGTATTCCTCAAAAGCCACGCTAACAACCTGCACTACACGTGGAAATGCTCACATGCACATCAGCCCAAAGACCTGACTCAGAATAAGAGACTCAATGCTGAGTTCTAAAACCAGTCCACTACTTCCTTCAAACACAGGAGCCCAAGGGCTGGAGCCGTGGCTCGGGGTTTACGGCACTCATCTGGCATGCGCAAGGACCTGTGTTCAAACCCCAGCACCACGTACACAGCAAAGTGTAAAGCAACAAAGGCCACATGAAAAACTAAATAAAACTCTCTCAATCTCTCTCTCACTGTCCCTCTTTCTTTTAAAAAAAAAGAAAAAAAGAAAGAAAGGAGAGGAGCCCATTCCCCTCCCCTCTGAATATAAGTTGGGCCTTGTGCGACAAACACAGCAAAACGAGGTGCTGTTTGACTTCCGGCTTCCACTGTGCTCCTTCTGTTGAATCCCTCCCTCAGAGCAAGTCAGCCACCTTGTCCTCTACCAGAAAACTCAGGTCCTACCCAGCCTGTGAACAAGCTGCCATGGAAAGGAGCCTCCAGAGGACGATCACACCAAGGCCAAAACCGCCACTCCAGCCACTCCCAGGTCCCTGACCCACAGAAACTGACATGATTCGTGTTTATTGCAGTTTCAAGTCACCGAGTTTGGGGACAGTTTAGCAGGCAGACAATGTACATGCAGAGCTAATTCAATAAAACCAACTGAAATAAAAAATGCTGAAAATTTAAATACACTCTTCCTAAAGGACGGACATCCAAGACACCAATGAAAGGCTGGGCAGGTGCTTGACTCCACCAATGCAAACCAAAACCAGCACAAGACACCGCCAGGCATCTGATGAAAGTGGAAGGAGGCAGGTACAGTGACTCTGGAAGCCTGAGGCAGGAGGACTACACCTCAGCAATTTAAAAGATCCTGTTTCAAAATAAAACATAAAAAGGGCTGGAGATGTGATTCAGTGGTAAAGTGTCCCTGATTCCCATCCCTGGTAGGGGGGGGGGAAGTCCAATATCAGGGAGGACATTTTCACACACTGCTTGCAGAATGAACACTCCAGTAGATTCTGTCAGCTTTCTGACACCAACTGTATGCACACCCTAATAGCCTAGCAATTTCACTTCTGGGTATGCGCCCAACAGAAACGTTTACCCACATCCACTCAAACTTTAAATGTTTTCAGCAGCACCATCTGCAATAACTCAAAGCTAGCATCTATCCAAAGGCCAAAACAACAATTTCATACATACAGCAACGAAAACAAAGAAGGACTGCATGTAACATGGATAACACCAAGAACTGCAGAGGGAAGCAAGTGAGGCACAACAGGACGCGCTGCAATTTACTCATCTACCCGAGTCAGGATAAATTCTGACTGCACACAGCCAATCAGAGCTGCTAGATGTCAGAACACCGACTGCCTTGGGGGACAGGTATGACTGGAAATGACCAAAAGGGAACAATGTAGGGGAGGAGGAGGGGAGTTGGAGAGTAAGTTGAACAAGACAGACCTCGGGGACACAGCTGCTGGACCTGGGGAACTGAAGATCCGTTATTTTGGTCTGTTTCTGCATGTTCAAGTTGTCCCCTAATGATAAAAAAAAAAATGGGGAGTGGGGGTTTAATTTTAATATGAAACTGGCTGAAACAGCTGCTAAAAGTAAAACTGGGGTAACTTTTCTCATCATGGATATCAAAAGGTGCTAAAATCTACATAACCCTTAACAAATTTATTCTACTACTGAGTTCACACGAAGGTATTTAATATTAAGTATGAGTCATACGTAGCAATGTCCCAAGTTCATAACAGAAAGTCAGAGAAAAGTCTATGGAGGACACAGGGCACTGTGAAGAACACCACAAAACGAACAATGCAGACCAATCACAGACACATGGCACCTCCATGTCCAAAACTAAGTCACAACGACTGCACCTAAAATTCCTCACCCAACCAAACACAGCCTTTCACAAATGATGCAGACTCTCCGAAGAAAGCTCGGTGAAACTGTGGCCTTGGATTTGCTAGTCTTCTTAAATATGACACCAAAACACAGAGACAAAGGAAAACAATGCATAAATTGGATTTCATTAAGTTAAAAAAAAAAAATTTTTTTTTTTTTTTTTTTTTTTTTTTTTGCTTCAATGACATCATTAAGAAGTGAAAAGATGGGGCTGGAGCAGTGGCTCAGTGGTTTCGGCGCTTGCCTGGCCTGGGAGAGGACCCGGGTTCAAACCCCGGCACCACGTACACAACTAAGTGTTGGAGCAACGAAGGCCATGTGAAAAACTAAATAAAGTTGTTTCTCTCTTTCTCTCTCACTGTCCCTCTCTCTTTAAAAAAAAAAAAAAAAAAGAAAAGGTGAAAAGATGCTGGACACTCTGGTGCACGCCCGTAATCCTTAGTCAGATGCTGAGGCAGGAGAACTGCAAGTTCCAGACCAGCTTCAGGAACCTAGGCCCTAAACAACTTTACAAGACCCTGTCTCAAAATAAAAAATGAAAAGGGATGGGGATGTGTCTCAGTGGTTACTCACCCCAGGTTCAATACCAATAACAAAAAAAGAAAAAAAAGTGAAAAAGACAACGCAGAGTGGAGAAAATACTTACAAATCACTTATCTGATAAAAATGTATGTACAGGATATTAAAAGAAACTCTTGCAACCCAACGATACATACAACCCAATTTTAAAATGGGCTAATAATTTAAACAGACCTTTCTCCAAAGATAGACAACAAGCACAGGAAGAAAGACCCTCAGTCATTAGTCCTCAGGAAATACAAATCAAAAAGCACAATGAGAGAACACTTCACAGACAACACTATTATCAAAAGACACACAATAACAAGCGTTGGCAGAGAAAGGAATCCTCCCCAGGCTCATGGCAATTTGAAAGAGCAGTGCCCACTGGAGTATGATCTGGCATTTGCTCAAAGGTTAAACAGAGCTACCATAGGACTGAAAAATTCCATTCCATCATATAGATATTCAAAGGAAACGAAGAACGGGCCACATTGTACATGAAGGCTCACAGCAGCAGCATATCCATCAACAGGTAAATACATAAACAGCAGGCGGGTCCCATGGGTATTATTCCCCCGCCCCCAAAAGAAAGGAAGAAAAGGAGGACTAATTCATGCTACAATACAGATGCATCTTATAAATACAGATAGGGTTAGAAGGCTAGTCACCACAGACCATGGACTACATGTTTCTGTTATACGAAATGCCCAGAACACACAAAGTCATGTGTGTGTTATCAGTGGCTGCTTAGGGCTGGGGGAACGGGAGAGAAATGGGGAGTATCAAAGAGTAAATAAGGCTTCTTAATGCAGCTATTCCAGGGCACAGTGGTGACAGCTACATGACTCTATGGTATGCGCATTACATTTCAATAAAAGAAAGACACAATCTATATTTGCAAAGGAAAAAACTTAGAGCAGTTTGTTTTTAAGGACTTCAGCATTTCCTTTATCAAACCTAGTCACACACTTTCAATGGAACTTCTCAACTTTATATGACAAGCTGTATCATTTTGTTTTTCAATAATCTGCGTTACAGAGACACTCACTGACTCAGGTATCACAGACTTATTAAGAACTGACTAATCCAGGACCCAGAAATGGCCCCCTCCTTCCTCCATGCTGCTGCCTCCCATACTGCTAAGAGTACAGCTCAGGTGCAGCCACCTCAACAGCTACCAGCATTTGCAGGGGACCTAACATGCGCCAGGCAGTTCTTCAACATTTTTGTGCCTGGCACTTCTCAGGCCCTCAAACATATGTTGAATAAATCTCATTTATCTCCTGTAACAGTTTAAATAAAGCACTGGGCCTAACAAACCATCTAATTAAACATTATACTATAATAAACTTACCTGACAAAAAATATTTGTTGTGAAATACACACAAAACAGGAGCAATAAGTAAGGAATGAAAGTGAAATCCTTTCAAAAATCCCAAGGGTCATCCTTAGACTGGTACAATGCCAGTGGGAACAACAGAAACGTAGCAATGGTCCAATGAACTGAACAGAGAACTCCTAGAAGAAACCAATCTGAAACTGCTTAGTATTTTACTAATTTTTCATTCATATTTTTAGGGAAAAATACAAGGAATTAATATCCAGGGAATCAGCAAACAACTCACAAATAAAAACTAATATTGAGAGGGGATTGGGGGAAACAGGTACATTCATCTACTGATGACATAGTATACATATATTGTACATGAGTATCAGTTTTACTTTGTTTTGTTTTTTCAAGAGAGAGAGAAAGAATCAATTTTATTTATTTTTCATGTGGCTTTCTTTGCTCTGACACTCCGTGTGTACACGGTGGTGGGGATCAAACCCGAGTCCTTGTGCATGACAGGCAAGTGCCTCAAAGGCTGAGCCACTGCTCCAGCCCCTGGTTATCAGTTTTTTAAAGAACAGTATGATATACAAGATTTAAAAGTGGAAATATCTCCTGGTGATTTCAAAGGGGAGAAAATTTCTACAAAGGTTAACAGTAATGGTTATACATCTACAATCCATGCATGCTATAATCATGAACACTACATGGGTCAACATATAATGTTGCCTCGCAAGAGAGGAAACTGAAACTAAGAGACCAAACGTCTAGTATTCAATAGCACCCAGATTCATGCTGTACAGCATGAATCTATCTTGCTAGGGTCATAACTGAGTTGGGGACAAAAATGGGCATGGGTGGAAATACTTAGTAAGCACTCAAACTAAGAGAACATCAGACCTAGAGATAGATGTGAGCATCATAAACACACATGTTGAGTTCAGCCTTCAGAGAAGAGCTCTCTCAAGGTAGTATAGAAAATAAGAAACAGTCTGAAGAACTAAATGTGAAAGTGGCCTGGAACAAAATTAAAAAGGAAAAGCGAAAAATGGTAGGAAGAAAATCAGGAAAATATAGCATCACAGAACCTGCAAATTCTACAAAGAAAACTCTTCCCTGCCAGAAAAAAAGAGTTTGAATACCTTTGTGCAGTTCATACGTATAAGTTCCAAATGATGTGCTAATATGGACAAATTGGCATACTGTTGGCAGGAAGGGAAAGTGGTACAGTTGCTATAGAAAATAGAATGGCAATCACGCCAAAAAAAAAAAAAAAAAAAAAGGGAAACTAGATTGCCATGCGATCCAGGCATTTCACTTCTGGGGTTAGAGCGCCAAAGCTGACAGGTGCATGCCCACGTTCACAGCAGCACACTGTACTACCCCAAACAGAGAGAGCACAGTGCCCATCAGTGGGTGAATGGATAAGCAAAAAACATGCATCCAAAGAAACAGAATTCCAGTTTTAAAAGGGCGGACATTCCAGCACATGCTGCAACATGGACCAAACAGTGAAGACTTGCTTGAAGCCAGTCACAAAAGGACGAACACTGCATGGTCCCCACTTACAGGAGGCACTTAGTGCAGTCAAATTCACAGAGAATGAATGGTGATTGCCAGTGACGGGATGGGAGGGGGAGTGTTCGAGAGCTGCAGGGTGGCACTGGCTGCACAGTGGCAAATGTACTTCATGCCACTATGCTGTGTACTTCAAGCGGTTCACGTAGAGCTTACGGGTCCCCAGTCCACAACTTACAAGCAAACTAAAAACCAACAACCCTTACATCTGTCAGAAAAGTAAACAGAGTGCCCACCCCACCAAACTGGAGACAGTAAGGCAGCTGGAGCGCCACACTCAACCAGAGGAGGAAGGGCAAGAGAAGTGGAACTACAAGCTGTAGGCTCAGCTTGCACAGCTGATTCCAAACCGAAGGGGCAGAGCCAGGCACAGCAGGTCTCCAGGAGCTCCACCAGATCCTGACACCCAATATCAGAGTTTCTGGCAGGGGAAGCAGGAAAAGAACCAGTCGCAATATGGTTCTAGCACTGAAATATATAAACCGGTCTCTTTTTTTTTTAAACAAGATCTGTCCTCAAGAAAAACAATTTTACAGCTGGGAACGGGAACAGTGGGGCATGCTGTAGTCGCAAGTGTTCAGGTGGCTGAGGTGGAAGGATCACTGGAGCCCACCTCACAAAAAATAAAAGAGGAGAGAGGAGGAAAGGAGAGGAAAGGAGGAAAAGGGAAGGAAAGGAGGAAAAGAGAAGGGAAGGGAAGGAGGAAAAGAGAAGGGAAGGAGGAAAAGAGAAAGGAAGGGAAGGAGGAAAAGAGAAGGGAAGGGAAGGAGGAAAAGAGAAGGGAAGAAGGAGCAGAGCCAGGTGTGGTGGCATACGCCTCTAATCCCAGAGACTTGGGGGGCTAAAGAGAGGACTGCTAGTTCAAGGTCAGACCCAGTAATTTAGCAAGACCCTATCTCAAATTTAAAAAGGGTTTGGGGATATAGCTCTGTGGTAGAGCACCCCTGGATTCAATTCCCAATACTCAAAGAAATAGAGAAGGGAAGGAAAGAAGAAAAACTATTTTTATCAAAGCCTAACCTATCTGGCAGAAGGTGGGGGGAGACTAAACACTGACAAAGTCCACAGTCCAGGGCCACAGGCTTACCAACACACAGAACTAATCACACACCTGGAATGGTTCCAGTCCACCACCTCTACTGCAGTTCCTGTTGCCAAGCACGCAGAGTTTCAATGAAAACTCATAAGGCATTCTACAGGGCAAAAACTACAGCCTATAAAAAGATTGAGAAAGCATCAGAACCAGTCCTGCAGGACAGGGATGGGGGAAATATCACACAAGAAAATTTCTTCACACCAAGATAATATGCCAAGAAAAGTCAAGACAACATGTAAGAACAGAAGGATAATGTAAGCAGAGAGACGGAAGTCTGAGAAAAAGAAAAACTCAGGAGAAACCACTGACCAGAGCAGGGAAGCCTCCAAAGGGCTCATGGAAGGAAGGGATTAGACAGCTGAGAAAGGGGAACTGACCCTGAGGATATGACAACAGGAACTTTCAAAGCAAGGCCCAAGAACTGTGGGATAACCTCAAAGGGCGTTACCACAGGCACGAGATTCCCAGAAAGAAAACAAGGAAAAGCAGCAATAGTTGAAGCAAAAATGACTAAGAAAATCCCCCAAATTAATATCAGACACCAAAACTTAGGTCCAGGGAACTCAGAGAACATCAGGTAAAGCAAAAAACTAGACCTAGGCATGCCACAGTCAGGAGTCAGAAAATTAAAGAAAAACTCTTGGAAAAAACCAGAAGGTGGGAGAGAAGGAGAATTATATACTTCTCAGAAACCATGCAGGCATGAAGAGAACGAAGCAACACATTTAAAAGAAAAACAAAACCACCAACCTTGAATTCTATACCCTGCAAGATTATCCTTCAAAATTGTGGAAGGAATAAAGACTTACTAGACAGACAAAAATCAAAGAAACTGACTGCAAAAAGTATTTCAGAAGGAGATGGATGTCAGAAACACGACTTCTACACACTGGAAAGGAAGAGGAGGGCTGCAGCAGTGCTTCTCTGGCTTTCTCCCTTTCTCTCTTCTTGTCCCTATCTCTTTAAAAAAATAAAATAAAATAAAACACAATAAAATTGATAGGCTTTTAGCCAGGCTAACCAAGGAAAAAATTACTAAAAATTAGTAACACCAGAAATGAAAGACAGGACAATCACTACATTTCCTATGGACATTAAAAGCGGCTAAGGATGTTTAATAAAAAAAAAAAAGGCAGGGGAGAGAATAAAAAAGTGGGGAGTGGGCAGAGAAAAAGGAAAAAAGTTAAGGAGCATAGGAATATTATGAACAATTACTCTGTGTTCAAAATTTTGATAACCTAGACAAAATAAAATTACTTAAAAGAGAAATCTGTCCAAACACATCCAAAAAGACACACTCTTAATAACCTACAGTTATTTTTGAAAATTGAGTCCCCATCCATCCCATCATAAACTAGAGAGGAAAAATCACACAATCCCATCAACAGATGCAGAAGACCACCTGACAAAACCCAGCCAGCACTCACAATAAAATCTCAAAACTAGGAAAAGAGGGACTGGGGGAGCACAGTAACAGAATACTTGCCTAGCAGGCAGGCAAGCAGCATGTTTTTGATCCCCAGCTCAAAAACAACAGCAAGACAGCTAAAGATCTCATCGAGAACATCAAGAGAACCTACAGAATGGGAGAAAACCTTTGCCTGCTACACCTCAGACAGAGGGCTAATATCCAGAATATACAAAGAACTAAAGAAACTAAACACCAAAACCACAAATAATCCAATCAATAGATGGGCTGCAGATCTAAAAACAAACTTCTTACCAAAGGAAGTCCAGAAAGCCCATAAATATATGTGAAAATGCTCTACATCATTAGCTATACGGGAAATGCAAATCAAAACTTCAATGAGATGCCACCTCACTCCTGTTAAGAGTGGCAAAAATGAAAAATTCGAACAACAACAGATGCTGGAGGGGCTGTGGGAAAAGAGGAACACTGTTACACTGCTGGTGGGACTGCAAACTGATTCAGCCACTCTGGAAAGCAGTGTGGAGAATCCTCAAAAAATTAAGGATGGAACCACCTTATGACCCAGCTATCCCACTCCTGGGTATTTTCCCAAGAGTTAGAATCAGCTTATTATAGTGATGTGGCTTCATCAATGTTTATAGCAGCTCGATTTACTATAACTAGACTATGGAACCAACTCAGATGCCCCTCAATGGACAAGTGGATTCAAAAACTGTGGTACATATGTACAATGGAATACTACTCAGTCATTGGAAAAGACGATATTATGGCTTTTGATATCAAATGGATGAAGATGGAAAGAATTATGCTAAGTGAAGTATCCCAATCTCAGAAACTCAAGGGCCGAATGGTTTCTCTCATCTGTGGAAGCTTGAATACATCGGGAAGCAAGCAGTATGTTAGACGGCTAAGCTAATAATAACTGCAAATTGTATGATTCTCAACACAACAGGGAGATGACTCCCTAGGATACTTGGAGGTGTAGGGTGGGGGACAGGGTGGAGGAGGGTGTAGGAAGAACAGTTAGGAGACTGGAGGGTGAGAATAGGGGGGAATCATCTCAGAAGGAGATCTCTGTCCTCCACAAGATATCCATTTAACTTAGGAGTTCTTCTGGGAGAAAGAAAAACAAAACCACCAACCTTGAATTCTATACCCTGCAAAATTATCCTTCAAAATTGTAGAAGGAATATGGCATCCATGCTATGGCATTAGCCCTAGATAACTAAATGTATATACATTGGTTCTTGAATGTTTGATAATGTTTCCCCCTCATTTGTAACTCTAAATCATTTAATAAAAAATTTTTTTGAAAAAAAAAACAGCAAAAGGAGCAGAAAAAGGAAAAATAATAAAGAAAACTTAGATGGGAGTTTCCTCAACTTGATAAATAACACCTATAAAAAAATACAGCTAACATCATAGTTAACAGTCAGAAACTTGAAGCTATTCCATTAAGATCAGGGAAAGGGCAGAGGACATGCCTTCTCAACATTCCTTCTCAATATTGTACTGCAAGTCCTAACTAATGCAACAGGACAAGAAAAGAAAATTAAAACTATACAGCTTGAGAAGGAAGAAATAAAAACTTTGTTCACAGACAGCTTGATCACGTAGGTACAAAATCTGAAAGAATTTAGACACACAACTTCTTGCACTAAGAAGGGATTACACCAAGGTTGCAGAATACAAAGTTAATATACAAAGGTCTTATACCAGCACTGAAAAAGTAGAATGTGAAATTTAGAAAACACATCACAACCAATCACTATAGCACATGCCTATAGTCCTAGCTGATCAGGAGGCTGAGGGAGGGGGATTATCTGAGCCCAGGAGACCCAAGGAGGCATGGAATTGCTGGGCAACACAAGGAGACCCTGTCTGAACAAAACACCAAAAATTACCATTCACATTAGCACATTCCCCAAATGAAGTACTTAAGTATAAAACTAACAAAATATGTACAAGGTGAGGAAAACCATAAAACCCTGAGGAAAGATATCAAAGAACTAAACAAAAGGAGACAGTTACATATTCATGGATAAGAAGATTCAATATTGTCATAACATGAACTACTACCAAGTTGATCTCTACAGAGTCAATGCAATCCTGATCAAAATATAATAATGCACTTCATAAATGACAGTTACAAAGAACTATGAAAACTCAATAACAAAACAAACAACCAAACTAAAAACTGGCAAAAGGCCCAGATACTTTCATCAAAGAAGATACACAGATGGAAATAAGAATATCCAAAAACATGTTCAACATCATAAGTCGTTAGGAAATTGAAAACTAAAATACTAAAATACCACTGCACATCTACTAAAATACACCACCAAACGCTGACAATAAAATGGAACAACAGAGACTTCTATTCACTGCTGGTGGGAATACAAAACTTTAGAAATTTGCACATTAATTATCTAAAGCACCTTTATCCACAACTACCAAAACTTGGAAGCAACCAATATATCCTTCAGTAAGCAAATGAATAAATTTTAGTACATCCAGACAATGAAATATTATTCATAGCTAAAAAGAAGTAAGTCATCAAGCCATGAAAAGGTGGTGCACATCTGCAACCCCAGCTACTGGGGAGGCTGAGAAAGGAAAACCACAAGTTCAAGATCAGCAAGATCCTGTCTAAAATAAAAAATAAGGGGCTGGGGCAGTGGCTCAGTGATTGGAGCACTTGCCTGGCATGCATAAGGACCCAGGTTCAAACCCTAGCACCACATGTACAACTAAGTTCTGCAGAAATAAAAACCATATGAAAAAATAAAAACATGTTGATTCATTCATTCTCTCTCTCTCTCTCTCTCTCTCTCTCTCATTCTATCCCTCTCATAAAATAAAATAAAATGGTCTGGGGATGAAGCTCAGTGGTACAACGTCCCTGGGTTCAATTCCCAGGACCACCAAAACAAAAACAAAAGAAGAAAAAAAATGAAGAAAACCTAAACCTAAACACATATTAGTAAATGACAAAAACCAATCTAAAGTTACACACTGTATCACACTGTATGATTCCAATTAATGACATCCTGGAAAAGGCAAAATATAAAGATAACACAAAGGTTAATGGCTGCCACAGGCTGGGAGGGGGGGAAGGGGATGATTGGTAGAGCACAGAGGATTTCTAGGGCAGTGAAACTATGCTGTATGATACTACAATGGCAGATTCGTGTCACTATATATTTATAAAAATCCATAGAACCATCAATACCAGAAGTGATCGTAAACCAGGCAAGGGGGCACACATCTGTAATCCCTGCAATTTTGGAGGCTGAGGTAGGAATACTGAAACCTCAAGGCCAGCCTGGGAAACTAGTGAGACCCTATCTCAAGATAAGGATTGAGCTCAGTGTTAAAGCTTGGGAGGGGAGGGGAAAACAGGGGAGGGAAAAGACAGGGAGGCCAGGCACAGTGGCACATGCCTGTGATCCAGGAGCTGGAGAGGCTGATGAGGCAAGAGGATCTGAAATTCTAAGCCAGGCTCATCAACTTAGTGAGGTCCTGAGTAACTTAGCAAGACCCTTTCTCAAAATATAAATAAAAAAGGGATGGGGTTAGCTGGAATGGTGGCTCTGTGGTTACGGTGCTTGCCTGGCATACACGAGTACAAACCCCAGCACCCACATACACAACTAAAGAGTCAGAGCAATGAAAGTCATGTGAAAAACTAAATAAAAATTGATTCTGTCACCCCCCCACCCTCTCACTGTCCTTCTCTCTTTAAAAAGCGGGGGGGGGGGGGAAGTAACTCAGGGGTTAAGTGCCACTGGATAAAAATAAATAAATTTATTTTAAAAAATGAAAATAAGAGGAAGAAACAAAGGAGTAATCCTAAAGTAAACCTTGGACAACAATGTAATCAATGCAGGCTCATCAGCTGGGACAAATGTGCTCCTCATGAAGGCTGCTGATGTGGAGAGTACTGGGAGAACGCATACGGCAACCCTCTCTGCACTTGGTTTAATTTTACTGTGAACCTGAAATTGCTAAGAAATACAGTTTTTAAATGGCTAAAATGTGAATTTTCTTAGGCATATTTAATCACAATTTTAAAGAGATTGCTAAAAAACTGACCATTTATAATATAACTTAAAAGCAATATCACCCCATTTCAGCAGGGGAGGGGCAGAAATGCTTTCTGAGAAGTTTTCTTCCCACTGCTTCAACAGTTGTATTTTATATACAAAGACAAAGATCCAAAGAACTCAGCCTATAGCTCAGTTTTTTACTTACTTCTGCACTAAACAGTGTAGTTCCAAGGACTCTTAAAAACAAAGAGCTTTTTAAATCAAACTAAAAGTAAGTAAAATTGTTGGTGATAACAAATAACAAAAATCTGAAGCCCACTGATATGGGAAAGGCTATAATGTGCACTCATTATAAACAACTAGAAAGAGTGAGGAAGAACAACACACGCTGCATGGGACTCAGTTATTTTTGTGAAATGCACATACCCAGTACTACATATCTCCTGTAAGCACATATATAAATATGCGAATGCACAGAAAAAAATCAAGAAGGCAGACATAAAACTAGTTCCAACAAAAGATGGAAAGGGACTAGAAAAAGGTGATCATAAGGGATTTTAGCATTCTCTGTATTTCTATTTCCAAAATAAATCTATTACCTATTACTTGAGTAATTTTTCTCCTAAAAGTTAACAATGAAAGACAATGAAATAAAAAACAAAATTTCACAATATCCTACAACTCTATTCAGGATTCCATAGTCAAAGCCATAAAAAGTTACATTCACCACCAATTCTGTGAGAGTTTATGACTTCAACACTAGAATACTTGGAAAAAACAAAAATCAAATTCAAATTATGCAAAGTCATTTTCAATGGAAAAGATAAACTTCAATATTATCCCCACATTTTACATAAAGAAAAAACTGAAGTTTAGAAAGGTATAATGTTTCAACCCAGTTTTGTTTTGTTTAGGTAATGGGGGCTGAACCTAGGGGCATTCTAACTCTACCACTGAGCTACATCCCCAGCCCTATCCATTCTTAAATTTTGAGATGGTCTTGCTAAGTTGCTCAGGCTGGCCTTGAACTTGGGATCCTCCGGCCTCAGCCTCTGGAGTAGCTGGGATTACAGGTGTGCTGTGTGTCACCCCTCAAGCCATTTTTTTGTTGTTGTTGTTTTTGTTTTTATTTTTCATTTTTTTGTTTAAGAGAGAGAAAGGGACAGTGAGAGAAAGAGAATTAACTTTAGTTTTTCATCTGGTTTTCATTGCTCCAACACTTAGTTGTGTACGTGGTACTGGGGTTTGAACCCGGGTCCTCGTGCTTGCCAGGCAGGCGCCAAAACCGCTGAGCCACCGCTCCAGCCCCTCAAGCCAGTTTCTAACAACCCTTCCTCTAAACCACTATGGCTCAACTACCTCCCTTCCTCAGGCTACTGCTTTATCTTTTAAAATGAAGATCCAGCCCAGCCAGGTGGTGCACACCTTAATCCCAGCAACTCAGGAGGCTGAAGCAGGAGGGCTACAAGTTCAAGGCCAGCCTCAGCAACTTTGTGAGCACATGACTCAAAATAAAAAATAAAAAGAGCTGAGGATGTGATTCAGTGGTAAAGTACCCCTGGGTTCAATCCCCAGTACCAAAAAAAAAAGAAAGAAAGAAGAAACAAAAAAGGCAAAGATGGGGCTGGAGCGGTGGCTCAGCGGTTTCAGCACTTGCCTGGCAAGCACAAGGACCCATGTTCAAACCCCAGCACCACATACACAACTGAGTATTGGAGCAACTAAGGCCATGTGAAAAACTCAATAATTAAGTTGTTTCTCTCTTTAAAAAAAAAAAAAGGCAAAGATGCCACACTCATCTTAAAGGCATGAAGAATCAAGCACAGATGACACCTTACCAGAAGGTGTCCCCAAGCAAAAGGAAGTGACAGTCACCAGATCTGAAGGCAGGCTAAGTGAGCAAGGGAAGACTATAGAAGATCTAAAGATCAACTAAACACAAGGCACATAAGTGGCGTTACAGTTTGGATGAGGTGTCCCTCAAAGCTCGCGTTAATGCAGGAAGGCTCTGGGGAGATGACTGGATTAAGAGTGGTGACCTAATTGGTCCACCCTGGTTTGAAAGGGCGGGCTGACTGGATGGTCACCGTAGGCAAGTGGGAGGTGGCTGGAGGAAGGGGTCCCTAGGGGAGTGCCCAGCCCTGCTTCCTGGCTGCTGGGAGCTGAGCAACTTTCCTCCCCAGGGCCCTTCCCCATGTCGCTTGGCCTCAGCCTGCGCCCAGAGCAGTGGAGCCGGCCATCTACGCCAGAGACCTCTGAAACCCTGAGCCCCAGAGCACTTTCCCACCTCTAAGTTGTTCTCAGGTATTTGCTCACAGTGACACAAAAGCTGACTAACAAGTAGTAGTTGATTTGAGAACTGAAAACCACTCCCAATGGTAAGGTAAGCAGCAGGAATGGACCAGCTCTACTTTTATCAAAGGGTTGACACAAGCACGCCCAGTAATGTTTGTTTCTTTTTAAAAAAAAAAAAAAAATTCTTTATTTAGTTTCTCATGTGGCCTTCGCTGCAACACCTAGTTGTGTACTTGATGCTGGGGTTTGAACTCGTGTACTCGCACATGGCAGGCAAGCGCCCTAACTGCGGAGCCACCGCTCCAGCCCCAGTTTGTTTCTAATCCTCATAACAATTCTATTAAACCAGCTCTCTTCTCTAACCCATGTCCCCTCCTCTTCCACCCTAGAAGATTAAAAAGCCCTGCTTTCAAAGTCTGATGAAAAAACAGAACAGTTATATTGCCTATGCATTTCAAAATCTTTGGCTCCGCTGGAAGACACTCAGATGGGATCAAAGGCTTCTGAAATCCACAGTGCTACTACTGCTGGCACCAGTCCCCTAGCTCTCAAGGCAAGTGATGGCAGAAGCAGGGTGCCACCAGAAATACGGAGCCTGCTGCCACCTGTCACCAAGAGTTTCAACACCAGCCCTGATCTGCATGCCATTAGGTCCCTCAGTGTTGCTTTTGCTCCTGATTTGCCTCCTTTTAACTTACTAGTCATAGTAAAAAGACTTTTCATGTACAGAAGTGAGTGTAAGACAGTCCCTCCCTCCCCCTTCAGAAATGCTGAACTCTATTCTTTTCTATAATTCCCTCAATCCCTTTTCCAGATTGTTTTAGTGTTCTGTGCTTGGCTAGAGTCACATAAAGATCACATTAATGTTTCCTAGCAACCAAAACATCCCATTTCAGGCCTGGAGTGGTGGCTCAGCAGCACTGTGCTTACCTGGCACGCGCAAGGACCCAGGTTCAAACCCCAGCACCACATACACAATTGAGTGTCAGAGCAATGAAAACCACATGAAAAACAAAAGTTAATTATCTCTCTCACTTTAAAAAAAAAATTCCTAATACAAAAAGCAATTATCCTTGAAATTTTTTTCCATTTTTGGAAGTTAAAATAAGCTAATGTGAAAGAGTAGAAAATCTAAGAAATTTCTCATCAACATAAGAACAATCCATACTAAAGAGGAAATTTTCTACTTGCTCTATTGTAATTTTTAAAGTTTCTTAAATACTGACATTTATTCAGAACATCTATATCTGGTACTTGGCAATTCAAAGATAGCTCAACTCCAAAAGAGTAATCCTAACTGGCAGATAACGCCAGTTAACCTAAAAATAATAAACACATCTGCTAGCCATGGGAAGCACTTTGGTCTGACACCTTAAAACCATGGATAAGGCCGGACACTGGGATGCACACCTGTACTCCCAGCAACTCGGACTGACTCAGGAGGATCACAAATTCAAGGTCAGCCTGGGCAACTTAGCAAGACCTTGTTTAAAAATAAAAAGGGCTGAGGATGTAACTCAGTGGGAAAGCACCCCTGGGTTCAATCCTTGTAAAGCATGCTGGATAATATATCAGAGTGATTCTTTTTTCTTTTCTTTTCTTTTTTCTTTTCATTGAGAGAGAAAAAGAGGATCAATTTTATTTATTTTTCAAATGATTTTTCTTTTCTGTGTTTGTTTTTGCAGGGGTTCAAACTTGGGTCACTGAACATGCCAGGCAACCACCCCAACTGCTGAGCCACTGCTCCAGCTCCTCAAAGTTGTTTCTTGAAATGCAAAGCTGGACTGCTAAAAACGAGGAGAGAGAGAGCCAGGCATGATGGCGCATACTATCAGTTCAGGAGGCTGAGGCAGGAGGATCACAAGTTCAAAGCTAGCCTTGCAACTTGGCGGGCCCTAAGCAACTTCCCAAGACCCTATCTCAAATTTTAAAAATAAATAAATAAAAAGAGGTGGGGATGTGGTTCAGTGGTTAAGTGCTCCTGGGTTCAAACCCTGGTACCAAAAGATAGACAGACGCTTGCGCAAGCATGCATACACACACAGAAAATGTCACCTCTATTCCTACCCCAGAAGGTCTCACTTGAAGCAAAGCTCCATGAAGGCATAGAGTATTGTCCGTTTTATTCTTTTATAATATCAAATACCCAGACGCTGTCTTGTACATGGCAGGAGCTCAATAAATATTTGCTAAACACTGACTAGAGCTGTACCTAGCGCATCTGGCTATTTTTATTTAACTAGAATGTAATAAACAAAGACTGTGACCATAAAAATAAAAAGAGGAAAGAAGCTTCCAGAAACAAACAAAAAACCAGAGCAGAAAGTATGTACACACTGGCATCACCTGCAGAACATATGGTGGAAAATGCTGAAACACACACACCACATGTACTTAAATAAGAGTGCACTGATAAAGCAGCAGCAGACCTGGTGAACTAGAACTTATCAAAACTCAAAACCACAACGCAAACTAAAAGCCAAGCAAAAAGCAGCCTCGTAGAGTAGAGAAGGGAGGACAGGAGGGAAGAGGAGGAATGAAAAGGGGGATACGAACCGAAATCGATTCCCACCGTATGTGTGAGTTTACGGGGATGAACCCAACAACTACGCAGAGTCACAAAGCTCGAATCAAAAAATACGCTGAATGAAATCAAACTTGGCCAATGGGTAAAATCCAAACAGGACATGGCTGGGGGGAGTTGTTAAAACCAAACAAGGAACTGAAAAAAAAAAAAAGATACCCTTGAAGGTGACACAGAAGAAAAACGAAAAACATTAAAAAAGAGAGAGCACAGAAGGTGAAGTGGGAGGCACAAGAAAGTTCTAACCCAGTGCCAGGAGGCAAGCGAAAAGGCAGGAAGACGACACCAAAGCAACACAGGCAGAGAAATCTCTACACTGAAAAACTGTACCAATTCTCAGACAGAAGTGCAAGCGATAAGAACTCTTTTCATAAGTAATTCTTCATGAAATTGAAGAAGAGGGGGAACAGTTCATTTTTTTTAAGAGACAGAGAGAGAGAATCCATTTTTATTTAGGTTTTCTTCTTGTTTGTGTTGCTCTAACACTTAGTTGTATATGTGGTGCTGGGCTGCGAAACTGGATCCTTGCACCTGCCAGGCAAGTGTCGGAACCATCAATCCAGTTTAAAAGGGGAAACTTTTTAGAAAGGAGGTATTCCCTACAGAGGAACAACTGACAATTTCTAAATGATCTCAATAGCAACAAAGAAAAAAGACAGAGACACCATCACAGTGCTGAGGGAGACATTCATCCACCATATTCGGACAGCAGGCAAAGCTGCCTTTCAAGAAGGACAATGTGAAAGACAGTGAGAATGCCTACCGTGGAGTGTCAAGTGCAGCAAAACGCATCCTGGTAACGACACAAACAGAAAAGATACAGAAAGTACACTGAGTAAAGTAAATTACACTAAGATTCTGACGAGAGTACAGGCTCTGCAAATAGGAACCAAGATTACTACCAAAAGCAGCATATAATTACAGGGTCAGGAACCCACCCTGTACACACTTCATGTATACAAAGTAAGACAAGAAGAACAAGAGGAAAAAGTCATGTTAGGAAGTACAACATAAGATAAATATTTCAGTCTCAATTCTGAAATAAATCATCAATTCAGACCATAATCTGGTTGCCTGCTGCTTTCAAGGGCACACCTTAAAAATTAAGGTCACAAAACAAACACTTGAAGGTAAAAGGCCAGAAAAAGATATTCTAAGCAAATACTAACCAAAAGTCACTCGGTATAGCAACGTCCTATCTGACAAAACACGCTTTAAAGGGAAAAACAGACCCCTAGAGACAAAGATTTACAGAATGATAAACTTTAAGTCACTGGCAATTTAAAAATTTGAAACTTGCAGAAGCCAAGCAAAAACGGAGAACTACAGCAATCTGACAAACCTCCCACCGTACTAAGTATTTAAAACCCTGCCACCCCTTCCTTAACTAACAAAACAAGCAGACAAAACTAGTCAGGAGTGCAGGTGTCAATGTGAAGTCAACGAATGTGTTATCAGATAGACATGGAAAACTCACCTTAAAACTGGAAACATTCTATTCAACAGGTACAATACTGAAGAAAATCTGTCACCAAACCTCAACAAATGTCAAAGAACCAAATCATATTAGACCACATCTTATTAACACAAAGTATCAATCAATAGCAAGATCAAAAATAATTACAAGAGGGGCTGGAGCAGTGGCTCTGCAGTTACGGCGCTTAGTACATGGGTTCAAAGCCCGGCGTCACATACACAACCAAGTGTCCCAGGAATGAAAATCACATGAAAAACTAAATAAAAATTGCTTCTCTCTTTCTCGCTCTGTCCCTCTTTGTTTAAAAATAATAATAATAATAATAACAACATTTTTTAAAACCTTTTACGCTTATAAGTCAAAGAAGAAATCATAATGGAAATCCTGAATACATCCAAAACTAATTGATAAAATTTCCACGTAGTGGGCTGGAGTGGTGGCTCAGAGGTTTTGGCACATGCCTGGCAGGCATGAGGACACAGGATCAAACCCCAGCACCACGTACACAGCAGTGTCTGAACAACGAAAGCCACGTGAAAAACTAAAAGTTGATTCTTTCTCGCGCTCTCTTAAAAAAAAAAAAATCATTCTTTCTCTCTCTCACTGTCCTTCTCTCTAAAAAATAAAATAAAATAAAAAACAGATTAGGGATGCGTTTCAGAGCTTAAGCATCCTTAGATTCAATCCCTGGTAAACCTTCCCCCGAAGGAAAAAAAACACAAACCATAAATACAGTAAAAATAAGTCACAAATTGGGAGAAGGTATTTGTTTGTCACACAAATGACTAATAAAATTATTAATAAAAATATATCAGAATTACTACAAATAAGAAAAGTCAAACAACCAATAGTGGGGTAGGGGGAGAAAAAGACATTTTACAAAAGTAGAAATTCAAATGGCCATGAAAAATAGAAGATATTCCACTTTATTAATAATCAGAGAAGGGGTTGGGGATTTAGCTCAGTGGCAGAGCGCTTGCCTAGCACGCGCAAGGCCCCCGAGTTCGGTCCTCAGCCCTGAAAAAAAAAAAATCAGAGAAAAAGAATATTAAGTGAAGGCAAAAAAAAACATGGGCAAAAGATTTGAAGAGACTTTTCTCCAAAGGGCTACAAATAGCTTATAAGCTTTTTAGATAGTCATTTTTGCCAGGTGCAGTGGCACACAACTACAATCCCAGCAACCTAGGAAAGTGCAGCAGGAGGATCCCAAGTTCGAGGCCAGCCTGCGCAACTTTGCAAAACCCTACCTCAAAATAAGTGGCTCAGCAGTTGGAGCGCTTGCCTGGCATGCACGAGGACCCGGGTTCAAACCCCAGTACCACATACACGACTAAATGTTGGAGAAACAAAGGCCAGATGGAAAAATAAGTAAAACTGATTCTTTCTCTCCCTCTCACTTTAAAAAATAAAATAAAAAGGGCTGGGAAAGTAGCTCAGAGGTAGAGCACTTACCTAGCATCCACAAAGCCCTGGGCTCAATCCCCAGCACCACAAAAAAAAAAAAAAATACAACCAACTTGGTAGCTACAGAACAGCCTGACAGTCCCAAGGGCTGGAGAAGCTGTGGGTCAGCACTGCTGGTGGCGGACACCAGCACAACTACTTTGGAAACAATGTGCAACCATCTCCTAAATGAAAGGGAAGATGTGTGCGTCCCAGCACCCTGCAATGCCCTCCAGAGCTGTAACCGGGAGGCACTCTGGCAAGTGCGGAGAACAGTCTTCTTTCTCATGGAGACAACCCTATCCACCAGTGACAAGACAACAAAGTGAGACCTGACCCATAAGCCAAAAGGAACCAACCACAGGTGCAGACGTCACTGTGGACAAACCTCCCTACAACCTTCCCAGTGTCCACGCCAGGTCCCCCTGTGCAATCCCTCCCTGGGCCTCCCTCCATTGCTTTGCCCTGCTGGGCTTCCAGAACACTCTGCTCAGGTAAGTCATCTCACCCATCTCCCCTCTTGATTTCTTTTTGTTTTGTACTGAAGATGAAACCCAAGGGTGCTTTAGCACTGAGCCACATCCCCAGCTCTTTTTTTTATTCTGAGATGGTGTCATGGTTTGGATATGAGGTGACCCCCAAAAGCTCATGTGTGAGACAATACAAGAAGGCTTAAAGATAAAAAGATTGGGTCCCAAGAGCCTTATCCCAATCAGTGAAGTAACCCCAGAAAGGGTTTGACCCAATGGTAACCGTAATTATGATGTGGCTGGAGAAGGCGGACCAATGGGAACACATCTTTTGGGTATATATTTTGTATCTGGTGAGTGGAGTCTCTGTTTCCTGAGCCATGTTCCTCCCCCACACTCTTCCACTATGTTATTCTGTGTCATCCCAAGTCCTGAAGAATGGAGTCAGCCTTTTATGAACTAAGACCTCTGAAACCGGAGCCCCCAAATAAACTTTTCCTCCTCTAAAACTGTTCTTGTTGGTCTTTTGATCACAGAAGTGAAAAAGCTGACTAAAACAGACATGGTCTCTCTAAATTGCTGAGGCTGGCCTTGAACTTGCAACCTCCTGCCTCAGCCTCCCAAGCTGCTGGTGTTATAAATGAAATCAAACACATGGTCCAGTGTGTGAGAGCAAGGCGGAAAATTTACTTCAGCCTAAGGGCAAAAGAAAATACGTCCCCAGCAAGGAAATGAAGGGTTAATTCCGACCTGACTGGATACTGCCCTTCGCTCTAACTGGAGGAGCTCAGGTGCACAGTCTGCGCAGTGGCTGTGATTAGGTGGAGGCAGGGTGACTGGGAGAGAGTGAGGGTGGGGGTCACATGTGGTGAGCGTAGCAGTGAGTCAGCAAAGTTCACTGAAAGAGGATGGGTGGGTGCCGGAAGGGGTCCTTGGAAAGGGGGCGTACACAGGTGGGCGAAGACAGGTGAGGGAGTCACTATCTTCAAGTGGGAGGGGGCTCTGAAATGGAGGTAGTGGGTTTTACATCACAATCTTTCACGTTTGATGGAAAAGACCTGCACCTTACACTGGGATGACAGGCGTGAGCCACCAAGCCTGGCTCCCTTTCACATTCTTACTCTCCCACAGAAGCGTTTGCGTTTCCTTCCCCTCTCCTCACCCCAATTCCTCCTCCTCCTCACTGGCTGCTGAAAATTTCTTTCTGACTTTCACTGCTCAACTGCCCCTCAGCTCTTCTCCCTGCTCTCACCAAGAAGCCCAGAGACACCAACTCTGCACATGGGTACATGTTCCAGTCCCTGCCGTGTTCCCAGGATCCAAGCTCCAGCAAGTGTAGCCTCTCCTATTTCCTCACCAATCATTTCCCACCAACATAACAAAAACCCATCACAACAAAACCTCGGGGTTCCAAGCCCTTTGACAGAACACTGTCTGTGGTCCCCTCCCCACCCCTCCCCGTGCAGGCTTTCCTGCACTGCCCTGTGGGAAGGGTGACTTCCCTGCCCTCATCACACTTGGCCTTAGAGCAGGAGCACCCTGCACAGGTCCCTGCCCCTCTCAGGACAGTTGCCACCATTGCTTGGTTCCTCCCACTTCAGGGGTGGCTCATTCCAGTCCTCCTTCCCTAGCACTCTGGCTCAGCCTCAAGACTCTGCAGCGTCATCTAAGCATGGAAGACTCATGGTGGACTCCGAAGACCTTCATCCCACACCTTTCCAGGGTGCTCTCGAAAAGCTTCACACACTGCTCAGGTCCAAACCCAATTCCTGAGCTTACTTCCACACCTGCCCTTCCAAGACTCCGACCTTTCTTCACAAATGGCAACTGCAGCTCCACTGCTCCCGCCACAGCCAAAACTCCCTGGCTGGAGCAGTGGCTCAGCAGTGGGAGCATTTGCCTGGCATGCACAAGGACCCAGGTTCAAACCCCAGCACCATGTACACAACTAAGGGTAGGGGAAAGAAAGGCCAAATGAAAAAATAAATAAAATTGGTTTTCTCTCTCATTCTCTCCCTCTTAAAAAAAAAATGTATATGTATATATATATATATCCCGGTATCATCCTTCACTTCTCTCTCACACCCACACCCAATCTGCCAGCAAATCCTGTCTCTTCTCCCTTCAGGAAGGATCCAGAATCCACCACTTCTCACTATAGTCCAAGCCGCCATGAACACTCTGCTGGGTCAGTGCCATAGCCTCTAGCCTCGTTCCAGCAGCACAGGGACAGCTATTCTTAAAACAGCTACAGGGGGACCTTTTAGAAACCACACCATGTCACACCTCTGCTCAATTAGAGAAAATGACCAAATCTTAACTAGGGAAGGCCCGGGTCTGGAGACCTGCCCTACCACTGTCTGGCGCTTCCCTTCAGGCACACTGGCCTCCCACCCAGCAGAACCACCCCTACTCAGCAACCTGTGCCCATGGACCCTCTGCCCGCAATGCTCCCCACACCTGTGCACAGGCCTGTCTGCAAACAGCCCACTCTAGCTTCCCTTGCTTTGATCTTCTCCCTGCTCCTGCCACCAATGGCTCCAGTGCCTGCCACACACCTGTTACTAAACTGTGCACTCCAGGAGGGCAGGGGCTGCTGGGGGCTTAGCTCATTGCTAACATACCCAGCACTACAACAGGGCCTCAGACACAGTACTCACACAACTAAATGACCCCAAACAACGCTGACAGGGAGAAAAGTCAGAACACGATTCTACTTGTACAGTTTAAGAGCAGACAAAACTTAGCTTATTTAAATAATACATTCACAGGTGAGATGCCATAAAAGCAAAGCAATAAAATGCCTGAAGCAGCTTAGAAAGAGGCAGGCAGGCAGAAAGAAGAAGGCACAAGGTGCTGACGCGGTGGCTCAGCTTGCCTGGCATGCATGAGGGCCCAGGTTAAAACCCCAGCACCACATACACAACTAAGTGTCAGAAACAAAGGCGAGATGACTAAATGAATAAAACTGAATCTCACTCTCTCCCTCTCTAAAAAAAAAACAGAAAAAAGAAAAGGAAACCAAAGGCAGTGACCACATTCTATTTCTTTTCTTTTTTTTAAAGAGAGGACAGTGAGTGTGAGAGAGAGAGAGAGAGAGAGACTCAATTTTTATTGAGTTTTTTCACATGGCTTTCGTTGCTCTGACACTTGGTTGTGCACGTGGGTGCTGGGGTTTGTACCTGTGTACTTAAAGCCACCACTCCAGCCCCCACATTCTATTTCTTAAGCTGGTTAGTGGATACAAAATTGTCAGTTTAAATTTTTAATAATATCTGTACGTTATAATATATGATCTCATTAAATATTAAAATAAAAAAATGATTAGAATGGGCACTGGCAAACAAATCAGCCCCCATATGAAGACAGTTTACATACTGGCTAGGCTGCTTTCACACACGGAGCCCAGTAGGTGCACAGACCATTTGTCCAGCAGGGCCAGATATTCACTAACTGGCCCTTCATAGAAAAAGTCCACAGATCTCAATATCTGATTACAGTATGGAATGTAGAAAGAAATTAAGTGCAAAATCAAAAAGGCTCACTTAGCTGCTAACATACTGATCCTTCAAGGAATATATGACTGTTCATGGCATGCTGCAAAAACACGGTTCTACATAACATCGGAGTCTTAATAGCAAAAATTACTTGTACGATACCCAAGGGGCCAGACATACATACATTCATGTGAAACAAAACATACATGTAACATAATCAAAATATGAAGGAAAAAACTTTGCATATACATGTGCACCCCAAGATCTCCTCCACCAAAATCACCATTACCCTCTACTTCTCCAGAGCAGAGCAGCTTATCAGCCCTCAAAGTTTCTCTATGATCCAAATTATTCCATTTCTCTCCTTCAAAAATTGAACCCAGGGGCACTCTACCACTTCCCTTGGCATTTCCCTTTTTTATTTTGAGACAGGGTCTTGCTGAGTTGTTAAGGCTGGCCTTAAACTTGTGATCCTCTTGTGGCAGCCTCCAGAGTTGCGGGAATTACAGGCATGCGCCACCATACTGGTAGGGCCTGTGCACTCTTGACCATCCCAATGATTTCAGAATTAAGAACAGAAATCTGGTAGTACCTCAGCAGCAAAATATGCCAATGATATCATGTCAAATGCACAACTGGCGAATCCATCTACAGGTATAATGAAGCAAGGACAAGAAATCCACAATGGAAAGGGGATCATTCAAAGAGTTATTTAAACAAGGGCAGGGGTCTTACTCACAGACAACAGAGGTGGATAAGAGGTGGATAAGACAGTAGAAACCCTGTGTATCTCTATGTCAACAAAAGAACACCAAGAGACACTGTCCCCTCATCCACTACATAATGACAACTGACACCAAAAGGAAACAATAAGGAAGTCAGTCAGCCATGTATTCTTAACTCTCAGTCACATCCAGCTGTGACTTCACTCCTCCAACAAATGGTATGTAAAACTGTGGTCTTGTAGGACAGCCACCACCCTAAGGAATCACCTAGAAACAGATTTCTCTACTGCCTTCATGAGTGGTCTAACTTTTTCTAAATTTCTAGTTTTCAAGTATCCTTCTAATTTCTGTTTCAGTCCCAAACTATGATTGTCATGAAAGGAAGTAACAAGTACAAGCTGCCTATCGAGTCAAAACTCATCAAAGTTCCTCCCACCACTGCCCCCATCTAGGGACTGAAGGCCCAGCCAGCCAAAGTCACCAGGCAAGGCCCACCTACTAGGCCATGGTAGAACATGCCTTAGCATCACCTGCCCTGGTTAGGGTCTCAGATGCCATGCGTCCTCGGGCAAGCTCTCCTTTCTCCTCTTCTCAAAGTGTCTCTGCTACTGGTACTTTTGCTCAGATTTACCTGCAGGTACAGGGAACCGAACACTCCAACTAGCAATGCACGTGGCTTCTCCACATCTGACTCAGCATACAGTCATGCTCCTACTTATGCAGCCTCTTTAGTTCTGCTCTCTTATGTTCCAAAATCTAATCTTTCATTTGTCTTTCCCTTGCACCAATAGAATCCATGGCAGTCAATTTCTGAGGTACACACATATATATTCCCACTATAAGAAATTCTGGATGAACCACTGAGTAGCACAGCATCAGAACCTCTTTATATCAGATGCTGAGAACCTACCAAACTTTATTTGTATAAATTCTGTCAAATGAACTGTGTTCACTAATACTTCTAAAACAGGTTAACAGTAGCCAGCTCTAAGTGACAAGCAGTCAGTCAACAACCTCTATTTCTGCCAACTCCATGACATAAAATGTCTTAATTAGGCATCAAAAGAAGCCTTTTCATGGGCTAGAGTGGTGGCTCAGCAGTTTCGACACTTGCTCAGCATGCGCAGGGACAAGAGTTCAAACCCCAGCACCATGTACACAACGAAGTGTCAGAGCAACAAAAGTCACATGAACAACTAAATAAAATTGATTCTCTTCCTCTCTTATTAAAAAAAAAAGGCCTTTTCACATACTGCCAAATGACCTTTTGTTTCTTCACCATTTAACCAATCTAACTGGTATCCAAACGTCAGTCTGTAATCTTTCAAACCCCAAGTTAAATCGATTGATCTAACTAGTTAAGTATCTGCCTCCAATGAAGAAAAGTAAAACGGAGCAAATGAAGGAGGAAGAAAAGGGGCTTCCATTACACAGAATCTAAGTCAAAGGCGAAGTCACAAAAACAATCACCAGTCAGCCGAGATCCACACTGTACCCATCCCCGCACCTAGCACTATGCACTTCAGGATGTTCCAAGATGTTTTAGCAAGAACCTTCAGGAAGCCTCTGATGGCTCCAGAACCACAGAGAACCACTGTTTCAGTTTGGTGCCTGGGCAACTTGTATGGAGCAATAAACATCAGTCCTATTTGTCATTACCAAGCAGCTTCACCAGCATGGACAGAATGGCATTTTTTAAGACACCCAGACCAAGTCAAAGTAACCATTCAGCACAAATGAAGAACAAAGGAATAGGTATTTTATTCTTTTACCAGACTTCTGGGAATCTCTACTACCCAAGGTTTAAGAAAATAAGCCAACCTCTCAGCAAACAAGTTCTTTCCTATGTGGCCCCTAGTCTCTCACTAAGAGCACTCCCACCCTGTGCAGTCATTCCTTCAGGGAAGACTTGCTCCAGCACACTCCCTCTCTGGGCACATGAAATGCCTGTGTTCACCCGTGACCCACTCACACTTTCCTGTAGACTTGCTATTGAGAGAGAAAGACAGAGGGTCAGTTTTTATTTTTTCACCTTGTGTTTGTTTTTCCTCCACTTAGTTGGGTACGTGGTGCTAAGGTTTGAACACGAGTCCTCCACATGCCAGGCAAGTGCTCTACAGCGGAACCACCGCTCCGGTCCTCCCTATACCCTCTGAATCATCTCTACATTTCTAACACCTGACACAAGGGAAAGGCTACACAACTCGCAGTTACCCTATCCTGCCTAGGCAATGACCAGAAAGGAGTCTGCACGTTCAGCACAGGTGCAATCATTCTAGACCGGACAGCACAACTCACAGAGGACACACAGAAAATGCTCCAATGCGAGCTGAAGAAGCTGGAGTCTGTGGAGTGCCTACTGATACATCACTTCATCCACACGGATTCAGTGATGGCTCCGTCAGTGCCTGTGGCAAATTTAAGTTTTGGATTTGGAACTTTCTGGAATTCATCTTAAATCTTTTCAATTCGCAGCTGGTTGAACCCACACTTGTGGAGCCTGAGGACGCAAAACTCTGAGATACTGAGAACCAACTAAATAACCCTAACAAGCTGTGTCTACCTACAGTCTCCTTTGTAACTGTCGGCCTCTCCCCCGAATCTGCAACTACTTCAGGGCTTTTTCACCAGTTGAGTCCCTAATACACCACTAGCACAGTAACGGCTCAATTTACCAACTGACCAAAAAAACCAAGATTAAGGGTTAGGGATTTAGCTCAGTGGCAGAGCGCTTGCCTAGCATGCCAAGGCCCCGAGTTCGGGCCTCAGCCATGGAAAAAAAAAAAACAAAAAACAAGATTAGAAGTTGATGGGGTCACTTGTAGTTTGATACAGTCATAGGCCGAAGTTCACAATACAAAATCAGAAAGTGCCTCCCTGGGCTGGGGTATGGCTCAGTTGGTGGAGTGCTTTCCTAGCATCTATGAGTTCCATCCCCAGCTCCGCAAAATAAGAATTAAACAACAACAACAAAAAAAAAAGCACAAAGCAAAACAAAACAAAAAAATGCTTCCATGACCTTCTATCTTTCATACGTCCAGTTACCTAACATTCTCCTGTTCAGCAAGTTAGATTATCTAGATTTGAAGTACAGCAAGGAAAGAATCTCTGCTCTTCTCTAGGACTGCACCTCATTTCCCCAGGAGGAAAGATCATTCCTGCCTTTGGGTCAGAGTTCAGGGCATGGAGGAGACCCTTTACTAACCAGCACAGACACTGTGTTAAAGGTTAAACACACTGTCTGTCTCCCCCTCAAACTCCAGAACTGGTAAACTGATCCAGGACTAATTCTCTGGTGAAAGGTCATCATTTAAAAAAAAAAAAAAAAAAGTTGAAGTTGAGATCTAAAGACAGACCTGACAGCTGAGTGACAAGATGAGGGCAAAAGGTACAAAACTCAAAAATTACAGTAGTATAAGGTTATCCAGCAAGGGAGCAAGCTCTCACCTGGGAGTTCTGCTAAGTTCAACAGGGTAATGTATTTTCCTAAGGTTACAAAAAAAATTTCAAAATTATTTTACAAAATCAATTAATCTAATACTTATTTTTTTAAAGAGAGAGGAACAGTGAGAGAGAGAGAGAGAGAGAAACAACTTTTATTTAATTTTTTATGCAGCTTTCGTTGCTCCAGGACTTCGCTAAGTACGTGGTGCTGGGGTTTGAACTCGTACACTTGAGCATGCCGGGGGGTGCCTAACTGCGAAGCCACCGCTCCATCCCCTCTAATACTTATTTTAAAGTTCAGTCTTTAGGCACCTGAGTTATGTATGTACACTGTCTCTTCCCCACTACTAAATGACCTTCAAGGCAGGATCTAGGTACTGCTTAGATGGAGCTCACAGACTACCCAAAGGATCCGGTAACTCACAGTTCCTCAGATCTGTGGTCAAGAACAGTGGTTCCAAAACTCAGCAGTACTGTCTAGGAAGCTTTTCAAAATTGAATCTCAATCCTCCACAAATTGCCAGAGGTGGAGTGCAGTGCCCATGGTCTTAGTGTCCTGAATGACTCTAACACAGAGGAGTCTAGCATCTTCTAGAGCAGGGTCTCTCATCCTCTGCACTACTGATGTTCGAGGGCTGGATAGCTCTTGGGGAGAGGGTGTTCTGTGCACTGAAGGATGTTTAACAGTGTCCTTTGGTTGTCACAGAGTGACAACCAAAACAGTCTGCAGACATCCCCAAATGTTTCCTAAGAGGCAAAAACCACCTGTCCAACTACCAGCTGATTCTCCAATTTTTAATGAGCTAATTGAAGTTAGTTTTTTGGTCTAGTTTGGTTTGCTATACTTTACACAAAAGCTAGCTTTCTAACCCCAGAAGTCTTCTTCCTGTCCTTGCGTAAGTTACATCAGCAAGGCACTCCTCTCTACTTACCACCTAGTCTATCAAAATACACCTCCCTGAAGCAACAAAGCAGTCATGTCATAAGCAAGCACAGTCCTGAGTACCCAAGAAGAGCACAGGGCAGGAACTAAAAGACTGTGAGTTAGGGTGACTCTTTGTTAAATATTATAGACCCCCTGACCAGACAAAGTGAGATGCAGAGTATCTCTGAAAGCATCCATCCAGAACAAGTTATTCGCGAACTACAAACTCAGCACCTCTTCTCCATGGGGCTTGGGACCAGAAGAGTTTAAGATTTCTGAATTTTTTTTGTATTTTGGAGCATTTGCCCAGATTTTACAGGTTAAGCATCCCTAACCTGAAAGTTCAAAACCCAAAACTTTTTGAGCACTGATAACCCAAAAATACACAATGAGAAATGCTCTGAAATCCAAAACATCTGTGCATCAAGCCAGTGCTCAAAGTATCAGATTTCAGGGCATTTTGGACTTTGGTATTAGGGATGTTCAGCCTATCTTAGTTGAAATACATCTCAATACACGGCAGCCTTTCAATTGTCAGTAACAATCAGGAATATAATGTGAACCTTAAAGTTATGATTTGGGGGTCAATCACACTCAGAAGGACATGAATAGTCCTATTTAAGCTCTTGATGGCTGTGTTTAACCACCTTTACACAAAACATTCTGACATGCCACCACCAATTACTCCAGCAAGTGTAATTTTAATGATTTTTCAGCAGGCCTTGTCAAAAAATTAGAATAACCTCTCGTTCATTTCTCCAGCCCAAGTGCCCTTAAACTACACAGTTTTTTCTAAAGACAGACACCAAGAGTCAGGGCTTAAGCATTCATTTGACTTCCTAATTGTACCTAAACATTTCTAAACCAAACTTAAATCAAAAATAATTACTAATTACTGAACTGGTTTTATGTGGCAGTTCTAGTCGCTTTACACGTACTAACTCATTTACATATATACCCAGTTACATACACAACACGTGCATTTGTTGGGACAAACTTCTGGAGAAGACACTACCGTTATTTCCATATTACAGAGGAAGCAGACAGGTTGAGTAGTTTGCCCAAGGTCACAGAGCTAGAAAGTGGTCAGGCATAGATTTGAACCCAGGCAACCTCACTGCAGAGTGAGCTGACTGCAGCTGAAAATCTGGAGTCCCTATCTGTAACATGACCTTGAGGACAAAAGCGAAGTAAACTTCACTTAACAAAGTGGGGCAGTATCAACCTCTGTGCAGAGAGGACGAAAGGAGACCACCACCAAGTGCTCCCTCCCCTAAGAGCAAAACGTAAACAAAGCTGGTGGGAGCCCGGGAAGAGCGCGGTGAGCGCCCGGAGGCTGAGCAGTCAGGGCACGGAGAGGGCGCCTGGCGTCCACCTGCAGCTCCAAGTCCAAGCTGAGCTCCGGGCCGGGGCCCTCGGGAGCAAGCACCTCGGAGTTGGAACGGGCTTCTTTAAGAGGGAGGTCCTGCAGCCGCGAGAAGGTCCACCCCCTGGCCCAGACACGCCGGGGCGGCACTGGGGCCGGGTCGACAGCCGAGCCGCACGTCGCGGCGGCGAAGCCGGGGGAGCACACCCGGACCCGGTCCCGTGCACTCCGGCGGCTCTGCGGCGAATCGACAGGAGCCCACAAAACTTGTTTCCCGGAAGGCAGGGCAACAATGGCCCTGGCGACTCGCCGCTCGCCCGCCCCAGGCCCTAGAGCGGCCGCCGGGCGCCCGCAGTCAGGAGACCGGGAGGAGCGGAGCCGGGTGGCGGGCGAAGGCCGGAGTGGGGCCGGAGCCGGTTCCGGGCGCGCAAGGCCGTGCACGTCACCGCGGCGCGAAGTTCACCGCCCGGCGTCCCGCCC
>PVKS010003016.1:0-109492 GCA_004027875.1 Aplodontia rufa | reverse complement strand
CTTCTTCTTTTTTTGTACCAAAGATTGAACTCAGGGGCACTTAACCATTGAGGCACATCCCCAACCCTTTTTATTTTTATTTTTTGAGGCAGGGTCTCACTAAGTTGCTTAGGGCCTTACCAAGTTGCTGAGGCTGGCCTCAAACTTGTGATCCTCCTACATCAGCTTCCAGAGTTGCTGGGATTACAGGCATGTGCCACTACACTTGGCTAAACATTTTTCTTCTAACGTTCCCATTAAATGTTAAGGCCACAGATATACTGTTTGTATACTATACGTTTATGCTGTATGTTTATTTGTGCTTTATACATAACAAGCATAAGATTTTTTTCTACTTTGGCCAAAATATTGCCCCTGTAGAGGATGCATGTTGCATTCTAATGAATTGGTTTCCCATATAAACATATGTATTATATAAATGGATTTTAAAAATTTGGTCTTGGAAGGGCTCCATAGATTTCACAGACTGACAAATGGTTCCATGGTAAGAAAAAGAAATGACTCTCTGCTCTTGCTATAAGTCCCTAAGTTTTCTCATCATGAATTGGAATTTTGGACTTTATGGTATTGATGGCAACCTCCTTAATATATCTTCATAACTGACGGTCTCTACCCTGGGTTAAAGGTCTCTCTGCCAAGTAATATCCAGTAAGCAAAATCCTATATTCTGCTTGTATTTATCTTTCTAGTTCAAGACTACAAAATAGGGGCTGGAGCGGTGGCTCGGTGGTTACAGTGCTTGCCCAGCATGTGCAAGTACGCAGGTTCAAACCCTGCACCCACGTACACAACTAAGTGTCAGAGCAACGAAAGCCATGTGAAAAACTCAATAAAAATTGGTTCTCTCTGTCTCTCTCACTGTCCTTCTCTCTTAAAAAAAAAAAAAGACTACAAAATAACTGATTGGTTCTATTGTATACATAAATGTCTTGTTCTTTCCTTAAATGTTGCATTTACACAAGGGAATCAACCCCACAAAGTAAAATTTCTTGTGCCGATAATTTGATGTTCAGAGGAAATTCCATCACTCTAGGAAACAGAACACAACACCTTGATTTACGTCCTTTTGCTTGTGTGACTTTAACCTGCTTCCTGTGTTCTCTCCCTGATCCATTCTATCTACCTCAAATGGAATCCTGTCTGTGAAAGGACTCTCCATAAATCACGGTGTAAACACAAAGGAAATGTTGACAGTCCTCATCCAGACCTTAACAAGAAATGACCACACAGAACCACAGGGCATCGAACAGCTGCTGGCTCTTCACTGTGCAGGATAAAATGGACCGGAAGAGGGCTGGGAGGGCAGCTCAGCAGCAGAGCATGAGGCCTTGGGTTGGATCCCCAGCCCCCTCACACACACACACAAAGAAAGAAAGAGAGAGAGAGAAAAGAAAGAAGAAACAAATGGGATTTAATTCTAGGCTCTGCTCAAACTTTAGTGTGGCATCCATGCCATTAGCTAGCTGTCTCTTGCAGGCTGCATGGTGCCTTCCACAGTAGTCCCCTTGTGAGGTTCCATAACTTTTAATAGAAATGTTCCATCCAGGGAGGTGCTTGGTAAATGCAGCTGCTCTGGAAAATCCATACTTATCTCAGAATGTTCTTCCTCTTCCCTGCCGGTCCAGGGAGAGGCTAATGTGGGACACAGGCCCAGGATACAGGTGGATTATTAGAGGCTAACATCCCCCAACCTGATGGCCTTCCAGGGAGGAATGGTGGACCTGGCAGGTTCTGCGAGTCCGACCCTCAGAACACCCTGGAGAACCACAGGAACACAGCGGGCAGAAGGCCACGTGGAGAAAAGCTGCAGAGCCTCGGAAGCACCCAGGTTCCAGGAGAAGCTGAGCTGCAGCTTTCACAGGGATTTTGAGCAGAGGGGCGAGCCACAGCTGGCAGAGGCCAGGGAAGAGCCCCTCAGGGTGATAAACTGAGCCCTACAACCAAAAGGACCACTGACAGCCAGGAGAGGGGACCAAGTGAAGACATTTGTTATGGAACGGAAAATCCTTAAAAAATGGTAGGCCATATTATATTTCTTGAATTTGTGGAACCATGTTGGCAGAATTGCAAGGGATATTAAAATCAGTTTAAAACATGCTTTTAGTCTACAAGTGTGTGAAGAGGCTTGAAGAGGTAAAATACTTTTTTTTTTTGGTACAGGGGATTGAACTCAGGAGCACTCTACCACTGAGCCATAGTCCCAGCCTTTTTAATTTGAAAAAAGGCCTTGTTAAACTGCCCAGGCTGGCCTTGAACTTACAATCCTCCTGCTTCGGTCTTCTGGAATTATAGGTGTGCGCCACCATGCCCAGCTCACCTCTCGCTTTGCATCACGTGGCAAATTGCCAAAGAACCTGGTGCCAGGAGAACCCAGGAGTGCTAAGCCTTAGCACAGGTTTTTGTTCCCATGAAACCAAGCTTTTTCCCTACAGAAGTTAGCGCGTGGGTCCTGCTCGTGGATTAACCCAATTTACAAAATTACAGCAAACCAGTTCCCTGTCCAGAGGCAGGAACAAGAAGCCCCAGTGCCCTGGGCAGCAGGGGCGAGTGGTCCAGCAGGCTGGCTGGTGGGATCTTCACGGGAGGCCTGTACCTGATGACACCGGGTCCTGACAATGAATTGACAGCTGGAATAGGACTGCGGTGACACCGAGGTCTTCTCTCTCCCACACCATCCTTTCACTGGAGCAGGAGGCCTCTTTATTGCTGTTCCTCTCTGTAAGTCCCTCCCTAGCTGGACCTCCTCCAGAAAAGCTTCAACCTTCTCGCAAGACCTTCTGCTGAGCTACAACAGGTTCCAGCTCAAACAAGTAACTGCCCACAGTAAAGTGGGGGCAGGCACGAAAATAAATGGAAGGCTTGCTTTAAAGCAGTTCAGACGTGAATAGAGTTTACAAATAGAGAAACACATGGGAAGATGTTTGTGTCACATTCCCACACCAACAGCTTTGCTCTAGTCAAAATTCTTGGTAGCTGAGTGGGTGCAAGTGTGCAGAGAGGGAGGGAGGAATTAGAGAGGGTTAATGTCACATTTTACTGTTTTCTGTTGCAGTTCAGACAGAAAGAGAGATGTGTTACAGCTCTAAAGAGAAGTAGTTAAATTATAATGGCAACTTGGTGAAAATACATGTGGGGATAAGGACTTAAGAGTAATATGCAAAAAAATGAAAATAATTGGGTTGGGTGAGGTAGGATTATGAGTGATTTCCTCTCAAGCCCTTAATCTTGTTCAACATTTTCAACTAAAGGTTTTAACTTTTCAAAATTTGCTTCCTGGCTGACTAGTTCACCTGATCTTGGAAAGTCACAATTTCCCCAAATCCTGTCCATCTCGGCAGTTTAGCACAGCAAACACTGAAACGTTCCAGAGGATGGGTTAGATAGACTGTGGCCCAGTCAGAACAATGGAACAGGGGGCTGGAGCCGTGGCTCAGCCGTTGGAGCGCTTGCCTGGCATGCACAAGGCTCTGGGTTCAAACCCCAGCACAACATACACAACTAACTCTTGGAGCAATGAAACCCAGATGAAAAACTAAAATAATTGTAATGATGATGATGATGATGGATTCTCTCTTTCTCTCTCTCTTAAAAAGAAAAAAAAAAAACAAGGGTGCACCAGAAGCTTTTCAAAAGAGGAAGACAGAGGGCAGGAAGTGTGGGTGCGGAGCAAGCTCAAGAGAGCAAGTGAACGAGGGCCATCAGTCAGTATGTTTACATGTGCAAATACGAGACTAAGTGTGGAACTTTCCTGGAAGCATTCCCAAGGAAGTTGGTGATGGTTGCCTCTATCTGGTGAAGGGAATAGAGGGTCTGAAGTAAGCAGCAGACTCATTTTTCACGATACAAGCTGCTTGGAAGAAATGTACATGTAAAAGTTGAAGTGTGGTACGCCGGTGTCACTTCCATAACTGTTAACTTTCTAGGCATGTTCTAAAGGTTCTCTTCATAAGTGGTTTGAAGATAGAGGAACTCAGAGTCCTATTCTTGTCGCCATACTTAGAAAACAATCTGATTATGCCTGGAGTTGTCAAAATGTGGAGGCAACGTGTGAAAAAACGAAATATGCTCATCTTTCAGACAGAGATCTGCCGAGTTCTGCCTAGATGCATATACATAGTCGCAGCTGGGTAACTGGGTCAACCTCCCCCGAGCCCTCCCAAATAAAGCAGCGAGGAAGCCAGATGTTCACCTTGCTCTCTGTGGAGGGGGCAGACCTGCTCTGCACTTCCAATTCTGCACACAGCTCCAGACCCAAAGAACCATTCCAGAGTCCTGGGAATCATGTTCCTTCCCAAAGGTCTGCAGGCTTTTTGTTTGCTTGCTGGTTGGTTGATTGCTTGATTTTGAGCTGCTGTCTTGCTGTGTTGCCCAGGCTGGCCTCAAACTCCTGGGTTCAAGCTCTTCTCTGGCCTCAGCCTCCCTAATAGCCGAGGCTACAAGTGCACACCACTGTGTCCCGATAATGCACAGCTTTGACCCAAACCATCTCTGGGTTTCTTTAGGCTCAGATCAGTATTCTAGAGCTTCTTGGAAACCAACCAGTGCTTCTGGATACAGAGGATTGTCTCCAGCAAGAGAGGACACTTCAATATCTTCTACCCGCTATGTATGGGATTTTTTCGCAAGTCCCTCTGCCAGGTGACACTTTGTGGCTTGCATTT
The DNA here is from genome assembly GCA_004027875.1 of Aplodontia rufa. Taxonomy (NCBI): domain Eukaryota; kingdom Metazoa; phylum Chordata; class Mammalia; order Rodentia; family Aplodontiidae; genus Aplodontia; species Aplodontia rufa. Next base: position 104,831 of record PVKS010003016.1, on the reverse strand, counting down.
TATCATTCTGGTCAGTTTTCTAGAGGACATGTTACCCTAACTTTCCAAACTTGTCTTTGATTGACATATTTCAGGTGGTAATGAGAGGACGTTTCACTATGAATTCATTAGAGTGGCAAAATCTTTCAACCATTCCCTCCCAGGCATCTCTGCCTGAAGAATGTTCAGAGTTAGTGAGACCAAAGGAAATACCGAGGTGGTGGGCAAGGAAGCCTCTTACACAAGATGTGAAGCCTGGGGTGAGTAGGCCCAGCATTCAGTCTAGGCCCCCAGAGAGGGAAATCTACGGCTCTGGGGCTAAGTGATGCCAGGGCTGGACACTGAATAAACGGAGATGTGAAGGGCCCTCAACAGGAAGATGGCAGCAGGGTGCCTGGCATCCTGCGGAGATGGCAACAGTGTACAGTGGCCTGACTTAGCCCATTCTTTACCCCAAACATGCTGCCCCAAGGAACCTACAAGAGAAGTATTTTCTTGGTTAAGTTAAAAGTCACTTGGGGTTAGCCAGGCACAGTGGCACACGCTGATAATCCCAGGGACTCGGGAAGTGAGGCAGGAGGACTGCAAGTTCAAGATAAGCATCAGAAACTTAGGGAGGCCCTAAGCAACTTAGTGAGATCCTACCTCAAGAATTTAAAACATAGATAAATAGTGTTGGGGATGCAGCTCAGTGGTTAAGGACCCCTGAGTTCAACCACTGATAGCAAAAAAAAAAAAAAAAAAAAAAAAAGTCATTTGTATTGGGGTTAAGAGTGTAGCATGTGCTTAACATGACTGAGGCCCTCAGTTCAACCCCCAGCACCAAAAAAGAAAAAGAAAAAAGAAATCACTTGAGCTGGGCACATTTCCTCATAATTTTTGATACTACTGAAGAATACTTATTCATGATGTTCTTATCACTGACATGTATACTAGCCGGATGGCTCTGATCTAGTTGGAGTTTTTACTTCATTTGAAAGGATTTTTGGTGTACATGTGGGCGCGTGCACACACACACACACAAACACAAACTTTGCCCATTACCCTCCCTGATCTCTGATCGATACACTACTTGAACCTCCATTTATAAACCATTCTGGTATATGTTGTTTTTATTTATTTATTTATTTAACCCAGGGGTGCTTAACCACTGAGCAACATCCCCAGTCCTTTTTATATTTTATTATGAGACAGTGTTTTGCTAAATCACTAAGGGCCTCGCTAAGTTGCTGAGGCTGGCTTTGAACTCGCAATCCTCCTGTCTCAGCCTCCCAAGTTTCTAGGATTATAGGTATTCACCACCATGCCCAGCTTTGCTGCTTTTATTTTTGAATTCAGTATCAAAATATGACCTATGATTTTGCCGAGCTGTGCTGTATGATCACAGATAAACCCAAACTGGCTGCACTTCTGGGAAAATTTCTTTGCTTTCTGTCTGCTTGTTAAGTCATGAGCTCATTAGCTTTTAGCCTGTAGGCCTCTTTACTCAACTGTCTGGAAGGGTCACAGGTGTGAACTGAAGTTGGGGAGAAACCCCAGTATGCTGCTTATTATATAAAACTTTGTCCTCCAGAATCCATGACTTGGGCTTTACAAAAAGTTCTACTGTCATCATGGGCTTTCTTACAGGATTTATCATTATTTTAAATGTTTCAGTATTTCATTGATCCCTTCTCTGGATTTTTCACAAGGATCTCAAAATCCAAAACCCCAATCTGAATGCAGAGTTGGGTGCAGATCCTACAGAGGCGGTGCAAGACCACTTCCTCCCAGGTTCTGCTGGGTCCTCTGTCCTCTGTGGACGCCAGCCTCCTAGTCGCTAGGGCACAGGCTATGCTTGCCAGCCTGCAGGGCACCTGCTGACTCATGCTTACTATGGGATCCTAGGACCCGGCTCTTCTGCTCCTCGGCCACCACAGTCCCACCCTCCTCCCAGAGCACTCTGCCCAGGACCTCCTGGGCCCCTCACCACCCCTGCCCTGAGCCCACCTGGAAGACATCGTTGGCGCATTTGCGACACAGGTTGTGCTGGCAGGGCAGGATCACCACGGGCTTGGAGAACATCTCCAGGCAGATGGGGCAGATGAGCTGCTTCTCCAGGCTGTCCATGCTGTGTGCATCCCCGAGCAGCGGCTTGAAGCCCACGGTGAAGTTCATCCCTGCAGCAGTGCTCGTGCGGCGCTGGCTGTGTCCTGGTCCTGGCTTTCTCTCCCTGCCTCTGGACCCTTCCTTGTTCACGTTAGACAGTCTGTGGGTTCTTAGGATCTCTTCGTTGCTACTTCTTGAAATAGCACTGCTCTATCTCCTGTCCCTTCCTCTAACAACCTGCTCTGTCCCTGACTGTCTCTGGACACGTCTATTCTTTGCTTGGTACCCTTGCCAGGCACATGTAGCTCACCGTTCCCTCCCTGGGTAATTCTCCTTTTGTTCCCCAAACCACTCTCGTTCACTCTGGGCAGCACTGTTTGTCCCTCACTTCCCAGAGAGGAGATTAATATTATCATGGGGGTGGAGAGGCAAGGGGCATCTGTGTGACATTCCAACTCCCAATTTAGCTCATGTAAGGCGAGCCACAGCTGTCACTGAGTAGGTGACCCTGACTCACTCAGGAATGGGTGACTGACTCCCTTGAGCAGCAACAGGGGTAAGTGTCACTAGTTGTGGTGAAAGGTGGGCCAGCAAAGGTGGGTCCCTCACTTGCTGTCACTCATAAGGCTCCTGTGAGCCCTTGCCCTCATTCTATGACATAGCCCCTTCTGGCAGACAGTGACAGTTCCTAAATCAGCCTGTGGGAGAGGCATCACACATGGCTCAGGGTGGGAGGAAAGATCTTGCCAGACCTAGGGTGACTGTCTCCTCCTTCTCAGGCTGAGCCAGTGACTTGGGCCCTCCTCTGCAAGACTGGTTCACACGGGGGATACCAGAGACTAGAGAGACAGCTTCTCATCCCATACTTCTGGCCTGTGCTTGTTCTCACACAGCCCTTTCTTATGTCACCCTAGAAAGCAGCTTGAAAGGCTAGAGGTGGCTGCCACAGGTCTGGACCTGCCGTATGAGCATGCCCTAGGGAAGTGTCACTCTAGTCCACAAACACATCACTAAGGCCTCTCCAAGGACTTTAAATTTGCTTGGAAATTGGGAGAAGCTGAGATGGAACTAAATATCTGAATGCCAGGGACCTATTTTGGGCACCGGGGAATCAGTCTCCAGAGAAATCTTAGAGCTCTGACAAAGTCATAGTCACCAGGCTCTGGGAAGCTTCGGCCCCAGTTCCACAGTTGTCCTGGACTCTATGCTCCACACAAGGCTTGTCCTATATCCAAGCACTGATCTTGTGTGTTTTTCTCTTAGAGTCCATTTTTTTCTATTCCAGGCACAATCTGTCTTTGGGGGGGGGGCAACACATGCACTGGAACTGCACAAAAGCTATTTTATTTACTGATATTCCCTTACTGATATTCCCCAGTAAGGGGAGAGAAAAGAAGACAAGCTGAGGAGTCCCTAGGCCCTGACCCTGCATGGATGAGAAATAAATGGTGTGGAGAGGACGCCAAGCAGGCAGCACAAGAGGCAAGAGTGGGGAAGGTACAGTCTGTAAGGTACAATCTTTCCCCATTGTGTTTCATGCCCCTGCCTTAAAAAGCAAATGTAGAAGACTCATAAGATGTGCTGGGGGATGGAGGCCAGCAGTCTACCCCCGACCCAGGCTAACAATGGCTGCTGCGCTGGTAAGTGCAGTCAGGGAGAATCCAAGAGGGGGTGGCTACCCGAAAGCCTCACATGCACCCATCTGTTTCCCAAGTTGACTCTCGGTGGCTGGATGAGCTGCAACACCCACAGCACGGACACCAGAAGAAGGTGAGACGGCCTCACAGAAATGTGTTGGCTTAGAGACAAGGCCCACTGGTGCTAGGAGTCCTCAGTGCACAGAGCTGCAACGAGGCAGGGTTAACCGGTGCAGCAGCTCCAGGGACAGCACCCACCATGCTCTATTATCTAAATCTTGGTGGAGCTGCTCCAAGTGGCTCAGGGGCCTGCCTGACATCGGCTTAAATGCCAAGGCAGTCACAGGAAAAAGAATTCTCAGGAAAAGTTTGCCATCAATGCCTGAGACCTTGTTCAAGTAGGGATGGGAGGGCTGCTCTCTCACAGATTCAAAGTGGGACTGGGCTGACAATGAAGAATATCTGAGAGAGCCCATTATGGCCAGAGTCAGTGGTACCATAGAGGCAGAGATGGTGTCTTTACTGGGATGGACATTATCAACGCTTTTGATGTAGAGGTTCTCATAAGTAGAGGAGTCAAACTGGGGTCAACATCAGGACAGGGCTACTTGCTCCTCTATTCAAAGTCCTGTGGACTGGGTAGCAGAGGGCACCCTCACTGGGTGTGCTAGGTTCTGGGTTCCATCCTCAGCACCTAATGACAGGAGAAGCCATTATTAATCAGAAAGAATAATCATCCAGAATTTAAAGCAAATCCCCTCTATGTAAGGAGCCCATGCTATAAAGATATAAACTTTCCACTAAGGATTCATCTCAAATTAACTTATATGCTTCTCCTTGAATTATTCTGCTTTTCAGTGTACACACCTCAAATTTCTTCATTTTTTGTTAATCATCACTATCTTCATCTATTCCAAACCTAGTTCTTGTTCCTGTGATGGAACACACACACATATAAACATTTATTAACATTTTAAAAAGCACACAGATGAGAAAACCATTACCTTGCAATTACTCATTATCACCACAAGGTGGCACTGGTGTAAACTTCAGCCAACCCACCATTTTATTTTTTATTTTTTATTTTATTTTATTTTTTTTTTCAACCCATCATTTTAAAGTTTTCACTCTTTGGGGTAGGCATAATCTCAGACACCTCACCTTTCATTTTCTTTTTCTTTTTTCTTTTCTTTCGTTTCCTTTTTTTCTTTCTTCCTTTCCTTTTTTCATCTCTGAGGATGGAACCCAGGGCTTTGCACATGTTACACAAGGGCTCTGTCGTTGAGCTACATCCTCAGTTCACCCTTCCTTTGAGCAGATACAATAAACTGCATCCTTGAACCTGCCTTCAGCTATTGTCCTTTCTAAGCATGCTTGTCCCACCTCACTCCTTTGTTCAACAGTCAGGAGAGACCAACATTACGCTCAAGCTGTCATAAGGTACTCAAGAAAAATATCAATCGCCTTCTCTTTCTTTGCTTTGCCTCAATGCCAGACTTGACATTGACCATATTTTGGGATTGGCCTGCCATTTTCACAGGTCTTTCTCACCCCCAACCATTTCTTTCATTCCTGATCCCGATCTGACCTCAGTCCTTGCCTATGGTCCTCACCTGATCTCGGCTGAGTCTGGACATTTGGTTGGTATTTCTCCCTGTTCATGTCCTCAGGTGGTGGTTTCAGTGTTCCACAGCAAAAGCAGCAACAGCAGCAGCAGCAGCAGCAAGTGAGCAGTGCACAGAGGATGACAAGTGTCTAAAAGGTAGAAGGCAGGCCTCTGTCCAGCTGTCTTGCTGTGTTTCCACTCGAGCTCCCCTCCCTCCATCCTCCTCACACCCAGAAAATGAGACAATAGAAGCTTTTGTCCAAGGAGAAGAGGGTCACCCCTCCTTCCTTGGTCTTTGAATCTTTCCATTTATTTATTTATTTATCTATTGGTACTGGGGATTGAACCCAGGGATGCTTAATCACTGAACCACACCCCCAGCCCTTTTTATATTTTATTTTGAGACAGGGTCTTGCTAAGTTGCCCAGGACCTCACTAAATTGCTAAGGCTGGTTTTGAACTTGTGATCCTCCTGCCTCAGCCTCCCGAGTCACTGGGATTACAGGCATGTGCCACCACGCCCGGCTCCTCCTTCCTTATTCTTAAGAGACTAGGAAGAATTGTGTACCTTGAACCAACAACTATGCACTGTAAAATAGTATGTGACGCCTTCTTCCCCAAAGTGATCATACAGGTATATTCCCAATGAGCCATGCTTGTCGTAGATTTTCCGTTTCTTAGGGTCGCTCAGCACAGCGTGAGCTGTGTTGATCTCTTTGAAGATTTCTGCTGCTTGAGAGTTCCCTGGATTCTTGTCTGGATGATACTGCAAGGCCAGTTTCCTACCCAGGCAATACCCAAAAGGAGGGTAGGGAGGAGATGGGAATGGCTGGGGAAGGAAGGTTAGGATGAATGGCAGGGATAGGTCTCTAGCTAGTGCAGAGAAATACATAAGATGTGGTACACAGGATGGAGGCCAGTAGTCAAGGCCTAAATTTTTCCCCATGCCATGCTAAAGAGGGCGAGAGCCTCCTTTGGCCCCCAAATAAAGACTCCTTGGGATCTAGAAATGGGTCAGAAAGCATGCTAGAAAAAACAGGGATTAAGGGGGGAAATCTCAGGGTTCAATAAAGGGCTGGGGTCTGAACCTGTAGGACTTTTTGACGTCTTCAGGTGAGGCACCCTTCTTAAGCTCCAGCACTGCGTAGAGGCTTGTCCCAGTTTTGGACAGCCGGCGGGCTGCTTCATCCATATGAGACATGCTCTGGGCCAAAAGGACAAGGATGAGGGCTGAAGTGGCCACTCAATGGTTATGGCACCTGCCTGGCATGCGCAAGTACTCGAGTTCAAACCCCAGCACCACGTACACAACAAGATCTCAGAGCAACGAAAGTCATGTGAGAAACTAAATAAAATTGATTCTCTCTTTCTCTCTCTCTCTCTCTGTCCCTCTCTTTAAAAAAGAAAGAAATAAGAAGACAAGGATGAGACTATCAGGATAGTGCACATGACCAGAAAGGAATTCAAATTTTAAAGAGAGGACATGTTTCCCTTACATTTCCCAAGATCCTTCAGCTACCCAGCCCTCCAGTCACCCCACAGCCTAGAGAGGCATAAGCAAGGAGAGGAAGCCATGGAAGGGCCTGATGTCGTCTTAAGCTCCTATTTTCTTAAGTAAACAGCCCCGCTCCAGTCCAAGCTCATGACTAAGTTTGAAAGACCAGGGTGTCCCCCGCCCCCCCAAAAAAACCAAAACAAAAAAACAGGAATCAGGAAGATGCACAACTGCCAGCCAAGAAACAATTCAGACCACACCCTCTATTGCCCAAGCCAGGTAGGTGTCCAGGCACCAGGCAGGGGGCAGTCTTGCAGCCAGACCAGGGGCTCATCGGCTCCCCAAGCCACCACGGGCGGGTGGCACCCAAACCAGCCCACTTGTGCCCCTTAGAAACCAGGCGGCGGGCAGAGCAGAAGGACTTAGGGGCTGGAGAGAGAATGGGGAAGGGGTTGCTATGGGGGAGGCAGGGCAGAGGCCCAGGAGGCCCAGGGGGTGCTCCAGCCCTGGCCAGCTCCCTACAGGGCCTGGCGCTTTACCTCGCAGTCTCGCTCTTAAGCCAGGTAGGCCTCACACACCCTCCATCCTTCTGGGTGTGAAACTTCACACCGCCGCTGTTCAGCGGCCCACTGCGCTTGCGCGCTCGGGAGTAGCCCCTGGGAGGCTTTTGGCGCTCCCGGAAGAGCTGGACCCGGCGACCACCTTGGTGGTGAGACTTATTTCGCTCGCGGGAGGCCGGAGCCGCAGGCCCTGGGCTGAGCGTTGCTTCCAGCCCGGAGGACACAGCCTGCGGCCCGCATCCCTCCCCCAGTGGGGCGCGGCGCCCGTCCTGATGGCCACCGTGGAGCTCCAACTCACTTGCGGGAAGACAACCGGCTTGGCCAGGCGGCGGATGAGGTATGGCTGCTGCAAGCCTCCCCAAGACGTGAATTACTCTCCCAGGCCTCCTCGGAATGTGGGGTGTCCAGGTGTCCCCTTGGTCCTTTCCCTTCCACCTGGACCCCCCTTCACAACCTTTGAGAGTCACCTCAAAAGTCAGTTCCTGCGTAGCCAGGCCCGGTGGCGCAAGACTGTAATCCCAGCGCCTCAGGAGGCTGAGGCAGGAGGACCGCGAGTTCAAAGCCAGCCTCAGCAACTTAGCGAGACCCTGCCTCAAAAGAAAAAACAAGAAGGGCTAGGGATGTGGCTCAGTGTGACTGCTCCTGGGTTCAATCCTGGTACAAAACAAACAAACAAACAGTCAGTTCCTGGGACACTCTTTCCTTCTGTCCCCCAGTTGTTCCCATTTCATCCCCATCTGCCAAAGCATTTACCCTATTATTTTGTAACGATTTGTTGGCACATCCCTTTAAAATGATATCTTGAGCCTTCCCCAAAGTCACCACCACTTTGGAGACTTTATTTAGATACTACATCATGGTGAGGCACCATGATGCAATTACATAACTCACTTGGATGTTTAGACTGTTTCCAACTACGTGATGGTGTAATAATCTTATATTGAAAATTATTATACATAAATCCTTGAACAAATCTGATTTTTGTCTAAGGATAGATTTCTGGAAGTGATATTTTTAAATCAAATTGAATATGTTTTGAAACTCTTGTTCCCTGTTGCTAACTTTCTTCCCAGTTAAGTACCAAAAATACCATTTTGCATCCCCTCTTGCACAGCATGTGAGCCAGTCTCCATCCGGGTTCACGTCCTGTGACCTCCTAAAGGAGGCAGTGTTTGTAGTGTTGGTTTCCTTTACAGAGGAGTATACAGCGGTTCCCATAACTGAATGAGCTTTATTATTTCTATAATACTTTAATATTTCTATAATACTACTCTTATGGCTTTTATCTTCTCTTTATTATAGTTATTTGTACATATTTACTTCCTCTCCTAGGTTTCAAGTAGTAAGTCAATACACTACCCCAAAAGATAGCAGCCATCTTAGCAAACCGAGTCCCTATGCGACAGGCACAATGACCCTTGAATTAATTCCCGTAGATCTGTGATCAGTACAAGGGGTGGGGATAAAACCATTGTCGTCACCCATCCAGTTCCAGATGAGTTTTGGGGTTACTTGGCTAAAGAGAAGGTGCTAAGGTTGATCATTTTTTAGTGGTTAGTGCTATGCCAGATTTCTCTAACAAACCTCTAACTGTTCATGAGTAGGACAGCTGATAAAACTACCCCAACAAGCCATCTTGTTTCTTCACTGCCTTGGAAAGAGAGCAGGTGTTCAGAGCACAGTTAACTTACAGTGGGTTCTGTACCTCAGTCTCCAAGGTCTCCCGTGAGGTCTGCCTGTCACTCCAGTCTCATGGAGAACCACAGTCCTGCTTGATCTGGGCTCTGCCCCACTGTTTTCCTGTCGCTTTGAAGATGCCTTGTTCCTTCCTACTTCAAGGACCTCTGACCTCGTTTCTTCTGCCTGGAGGGCTCTTCTGCAGGTTATGCTCAGCCCTCCACAGAGGCCTTTAAACTGGGTTCTGCTCCTCTCCCCATCTCATGACATCCTCACCAGGAGTTGTCAGCATATAGTTATTTGTGTATTGATCTGAGACCTCCACCCCCTGCCCAGTTGACAGTGAGTTCCATGAGGGCCAGGACCTTGTTCATTCATCATTGTATCCCCAGCACCTAGAACCATGCCTGGCTCACAAGAAGTGAACAAATGATTTGTTGAATGAGCTGCAGCTGAGAGATTTCTCTGCCAACTGAACGTAAACCTGGAGGCTGGGCCATAGCAACAATTCACTGGGACAAAAGTTGGGGAATTGGGTAGGGCAACAGGGCCCATATCTTATTATCTGGTCTTAGACAAGAAGAGACAAAGAGAAAGAAGTTGATATGTAATGTGATTCTGAGCTGCTTATATAAAAGTTCATTCTTAGTATTCCTCCAATTCCTAACACAGTTACTAGGATGTTATAGGTGCTCAGTAAATGTTGGTTGGTTGAATGCAAGAGCAAACATCTGTGTGGCTTTTTAGAGGCACTGTTACCCAGTTGTTGCGTTTGATCCTCATGACTGAGTGAAGTGTGATCACATCCCAGTTTTATAGAAGTGAGCCCTGGGAGAGTTAGTAATCATCTTTTGAATCTAGCCAGATTTTAATGCTTCTCTGCCTTTCTAATTAATCACAGTTCACAGTTCATGGCTCTTGAAATAGCCCGTAAGTCGTGTGAGGCTCCGCTCTGAATGGAAGGATGCTACAGCCAGTAAGTTGCAGAGAAGAAACAGCGGACGAGTCAGTCTGGCATCCGCTCTGCAGCTTGCTGGCTCTAGCATCCTCCACTCTGCCTTCTCCTAGAAACCTTGGCCCCTCTGACTGTGTGGGTGCATAGACTGTCTTCTCACGCCCCCTGCCTAGTAGTGAGATCACACAAGCCACGCATCAAGGCATGAATTCTGGCTCTGGCTCTAACGAGCTCCGTGACTTGAAGAAGTCATTAAGGAATTTCTGAGTTTCTTTCGCCTCTTCTGTAAAAACTTGGGCCATCTTACAGGGTTGATGTCAAGATTTATTTATATTTGGTTGTAAAAAGAATAGAAAACAATGAATGATTACAGATTCAAACCTTTTCTGGGATCATTTCCCTTCCCACCATGACTTGAGTCACTGATCTTAGAGTTTTCTGCCTCCCAGACCCATTTGATCTTTCCTGAAGAAAACCACGAAGCATCCCTTGTTTACCCACAAACAAGAAGTTGTAGTCATATAGCTGGAACACACACACGTACAGACAGCAGACAGTGGCATATTTATACCCAAAACACCACGCTCTGGAGCATATGCAGTGGGAGAGAGAGAGAGATCATAATTTGTCACACCCAGCAACCAGGTTCTAGAATTGTACAGTTTTTGAACTGGAGAGGACCTCAGAGATTTAACTCTAACCTAATGTCTTCATTTCATAATTCAGGACAAGGCAGCCGAAAGGGTAGGACTGGCCTGCTCAAGGTCACCTGTGAGATCCAGACCTAAGTTTCCTGACTCCAAGTTCAGTGTCCATGCCATGATTGTTCCTTATACATGCCTGCTCCCCTCCCAATTTAAAATCTATGGCTAGAGACAGACCAAAGCCATGGGTGATATTCATGTCCTCTCATGGGTGATGTCAAGGAATGTCCCTCTTCCCCTCCTCCTATCAGAAGGCATATGTTCTCCCTGTGACAAACCCCATCAGCTTAGTTTTGTCTGTCCTTCCCAGGCTACATGTCTTGTGGTGGGAAATGGAAGGCTTCTCGATAGAGTAGCTGCTTCATGTCCCTGTCCTGCCCAACCTGCAACCCCAGAGGCTGCAGACCCAAGGCCAGGCTAACAGCACATCTGCCTCATCTGTAAGATGGAGATAACAGTGCTTACCTCTTAATGTTGTTATGAGGATTAGATTCTTAATTTGAACAAGGCCAGGCACATGGTAAATCTGCTTTATAATAATTACCACTATTATTTGTATTGGAATAGTTCTTTCCATACTGCATCCTCTGAATTTTATAAAGAGAGGTTTCTGTGTGCAGTGGTGCATGCCTATAATCCCAGGTACTCCAGAGGCTGAGGCAGGAGGATTGCCAAACTCAAGGCCAACCCCAGCCAACTTAGCAAGACCCTGTCTCAACATAAAAAATAAAAGTCACTGGTAGCTCAGTGGTAGAGAGCCTCTGGGTTCAATTTCTAGTACCTGCCTCTGCCGAAAACCGAGATGTTGCTTTTCACTGTCTTTTTTTTTTAATTTACCTCTTTTTTTTTTTTTAAAGAGAGAAGGACAGTGAGTGTGAGAGAGAGACAGAAAGAACCAATTTTTATTGAGTTTTTCACATGGCTTTTGTTGCTCTGACACCTAGTTGTGTACATGGGTTGCTGGGGTTTGAACCCGTGTACTCGCGCATGCCAGGCAAGCGCCGTAACCACTGAGCCACTGCTCCAGTCCCTTCACTTTGTATTGAGGAAGAAGGGCGAAGAAAGTTCTTCCTGTAAGATTTGCAGGTTGTCGCTGGTGTTTTCCATGCCCTTTCTGCATCCCTCTCCCAGCCTCTTAGGATTCCATTTTATTGTTCCCTTACTCAGTGCTCTTATGCTGCTTTCTGGCTGTGCGAACAATCCCCACAGTCCTCCCCATGCAGCCAGAAGTCTAGAATTACATCTCTCACTTCCTTTCCTTTCAGTGCTTCCAATAAAAAAATATTGCTTCACTGATGATCTTATCCCTAAAGGTTAGGTGGAAAGCAATTGGATTAAACACTGTAATTCAGATTAGAGTGAGAAAGACAATTAATACCTCACCTTCTTGATTCTTACTAATACAAGAGGAATAACTGGTAGAGTTTCAGGTAGTGTGACTAAACGAAGTTATAAACATCAGGCTGCCGGGCCTGGTGGCGCACACTTATAGTCCCAGTGGCTTGGGAGGCTGAGGCAGGAGGATCTGAAGTTCAGAGCCAGCCTCAGCATGTTAGCAGGGTCCTATGAAACTTAGCAAGACCCTGTCTCAAAATAAAATAAAATAAAATTTTAAAAAGGCTGGGGAGGGGCTCAAGCAGTGGCTCGGCAATTATGGTGCTTGTCTGGCATGAGCGAGTATGTGGGTTCGAACCCCAGCACCACATAAACAACGAAGTCTCAGAGCAATGAAAGCCACATGAAAAACTAAAAATAAAAATAGTTTCTCTCTTTAAAAAAAAAAAGGCTGATGGGGCACCCAAGGGGGGAAACCATGGAATGGCATCAGCCTTGGTTAACTATGCGAATAAACATTTATTCTTGATTGTTTGATAATGATTCCCCCTTAATTGTTAGTCCATATTCAACTAAACAAAAAGGCTGGGAATGTGACTCAGTGATTGAGCACCTCTGAGCTTAATCCCTAGTACCAGAGGAAAAAATCAGGCTATATTTTAGGTTAAGACTTTGGCCCTTGGATCACTGTGTCCTCTTTGTTTAGCCCTACTACTTTCCTTTCTCATTTTTTTAAGAGAGAGAGAATGAGAGAATCAATTTTATTTATTTTTCATCTGGGCTTTGTTTCTCCAACACTTTGTTGTGTACGTGGTGCTGGGGTTTGAACCTGGGTCCTTGTGCGTGCCACGAAAGCACTCTACCGCTGAGCCACCGCTCCAGCCCTGCCTTCCCATTGCTCCGGTGTGCTTTAGTCTGGCTGTCCTTCAGCCCTGAGAAGACTCCTGTTCCCTTGCTGGCACCTCTTCCTTCCCTTAGCAGCTGGCTGGGCTGCGGAGTTTGGTCTTAGGCTGATGTTCCTGCTCTTTCTCTCTTCTTCAGAGGTCACGACTATACCCATGGCTCTGGCTGTCACAGCTGTACCTCAGTGGCATCCACTTACCTCACAACCACACTCTAAAGTCATCATCTTGCCACAAACCAGTTGTTCCTGTTGGTTTCTCTCTTTCTGTTAATGTTACAACCTCCTCCAAGATCATGGAGCTCAAAACCCAAGCATCACTGGGCTGTAGATTTGTTTTCCCAAAATCCAGGCTAAAAAAGTCAGAGTAGGATTTTTCAGGATGGCTCTTTCATTTGTCCCTTCTTGTCAGCTCTCATCGCCACCAAGTATTTCAGTTAGTGTAGTTCCAAATCACACCTATGGTGGTCACCTGCTAACAGTTTTCCCTAGTACCAGTCTCATTCTGGATGGTGCTGCCAGATAAGGGTTCTTTCTCTCTTGGTAAGGGGGATTGAACCCTGGGGTGCTATACCACTGAGCTACATACCCAGCCCTTTTTGAGACGGTCTCATAAAATTGCCAAGGCTGATCTTGAACTTGTGACCCTCCTGCCTCAGCCTCCCTGAGAGGCTGGGATTACAGATATATACCTGGTCAGATTGGTGAGTGAGATAGAGAATCAATCTTATTTTTTTTTTTCATCAGGCCTTTATTTGTCCAACACTTAGTTGTGGTGTTTGAACCTAGGTCCTTGCACATGCTAGGCAAGCACTCCAACCACTGAGCCACTGCTCCAGCCCCCAGATCAGTGCTCTTAAATAATCCTTTCCTCAGAGCCACTTCTCTGCCTGTAGCCTACAGAATGCAAAGCAGCGTTTGAAATCTGTCAGTGAACTCCACAACTCCATACCGACTTGACCTTCCAAATTCACTGTCTGCTATTGTTCTAAAGTGAAGCTTCTACAATCATCTGACTTCTCCCACCCCAAATATTTTTGTTCTTTCTTACCTCTGTACTGTGTCCCCCTGTGAAATGTTCTTTTCCTTAAATCATTTAACTTGTTCAACAATACCGAGTAAGCAAAGCCACATATCTTAGGTATATTGATAACTGGTCAAAATCTTTTCCTGCCCTTCTAGATTATAGCCTAGTGAGATATTCATTAGGACTTTCAACAAATATTTATTGGGTGCTATTATGTGTCAGATATTTTTCCAGGTGTTGAGGATACAGACAAAAAATTCCTGCCACCATGGAGTTTATATTCTGACAGGAGAAAATAGGAAACAAAAGAAGTAAAAGACGTAAGGTGTAAGATGGTAGTAATAGCTATGGAGGAAAATAAAGCGGGGAATGGAGATAAAGGATATTGTGCTAGAATAACCAAGAGACTGGGGTGTGGGCCATGGGGGAGGGTAACTGGTTTAGCAGCAAATGCATATCATGTTGTTACTTTATATGAATTTATGATTGTACAATAACTCCTTGATAAAAATTTTTTTTAAAAAAGAATGTTTGTGATTAGGCAGGGGGTGTATTTTATTTTTTTAAAGGACAAGCAGAGGGGATCTGAGAAGGTGCTATTTGCTTCAACACGTGAAGCCAGGTAGATTATAAGCACATCTGGCCAAGTCTGGTAGAGGTAGAGGTGAGCAAATGTGAAGGCCCTGGGGCAGGAACTTATCTGGTGTAGTTTTAGTGTTATAGGGCTCGCAGAAAGGACTGGAGAGTGATGGGAATGAGTATGAAGTGAGGTCACTGTGGGGCCTTGCAGGACATTAGGAGGACTTTGGCTGGTACTCTGAGCACGATGGAGAGTTGCGAAGTCTGGCATATGTTGTATGTTGCCTGGTACTGGACAGAGAACAGGATATAGGGCAATAAGGCTGGATGCAGGGAGACCACCTAGGAGGCTACTGAGATGACCAGGAAGGCAGGTGATGGTGGATTGGATTTGCTAACAAATTGAATGTGGGATGAAAATAGAAGAGTCAAGGATGATCCTAAAGTTTCTAACCTGAGCACATGGAAGATGGAGTTGCCAAGTTCTGACATGAGAGGGCTGCAGAAGAGGGGTTTGTGTTGGAGAGGTTATCAGGAGCTCAGCTTTGGACTAATGAAGCTGGAGATGCTTGCCTGTTAAAACATTCAGGAGAGGATGTCAAGTTGACATTTGGGCATAGGAGCTTGGAGTACAAGTGAGAAGCTTGGGAATCATCCTTGAGAGATACAACTTTTTTAATTTTAATTTTAATTTTTGAACAACCATACAAATTTTTACCAAAATAATATAAAATGTGTATAGTTTCTGGATACTAGATTTATCCCCAGGAGTGCCCCCCCCAGTTTCCCACCTGTATCCCTCCCTTCCCTTACCCACAATATTTCTAAAAAAAATTAGGCTGTATAACCTTACACCTTATCTGGATTTAACACATGATAATAGACCACCTTTCTGAATGGCCAGGGTCTAGTTCCAACCTCCACAGATGAGTGGAGACATTCAACCCTTGGTTCTCTGGGTTAAGCTTGCCATTTATTTTTTAATCTTTTTTTTTAAGAGAGAGGGACAATGGGAGAGAAAGAGAGAAACAACTTTATTTAGTTTTTCACATGGCCTTCGTTGCTCCAACACTCAGTTGTGTACGTGGTGCTGGGGTTTGAACCTGGGTCTCGTGCTTGCTAGGCAAGCGCCGAAACTGCTGAGCCACTGCTCCAGCCCCTGTTTTCTAATCTTTCAAAAATAAATTTCCCATGCAAATATAGAGTAGTACAATTCCCCACACATCCAACTCCAGCTTCAATAATCATTGCTTTCTGCTATTACTGGATAGTATTTAAAGACTTGGTGACAGATCCATAGCAGTGAGTGCAAAAGATAAGAGGCTGGCCAACTTCTGGGCCAATCCACCACTGGAAGATTGAGGAGATGAGGAGGAACCAGCAAAGGAGACTGAAAATAAGCAGTCAGCAAAGTAGGAGGAAAACCAGATTATGGTATCCTGGAAGCCAAGTGAAGAAACAAATCATTCTCAACTTGTGATTTAAGTATAGGGTGATAAATGCTAAGAAAGAAAAAGTAATGTGCAATACATGTATAAAATGAGACCAACCCACAGGGACCTTTAAGCTGCAGCTCTTTCTCATCTTCTCTATTGCCAACTGAAAACCTGCCTCCTCCATCCTTCTTCCACCCTGTTGATCAGCTCCTGCTCTTCGGATACCTTAATTGAGGACTGTGTGCTGCCTTTCTCATGCTAGGGGTCTGGGGACCTAGCATGAGAAAGACACACTCCTGCCTTCAGGCAGCTTATCCTTTAGTGAGAAGACAGGCAAGCAAATTGTTTTGACAGTGTGACTACTGTGGTCAGATAAGCACAGTGGGTCTTGAGAGAACCTAGGAGGGGCAAGGGGCGCATCCCCAGCCTAGGGGAAATCAGGAAGAGCTTCCTGGAGGTGACATCTGAGCAGAGAATGGAGTGGAAGTTGGATCTCCAAGTTGTCTTAGCCTGTCCCCTTCAGCTCGACTTGGCTCTTGTGCATATGCTTAAATTCCAAATGTAGCCTGAGGTCTGTAGACCAGTTTAAATCCTGACCTCAGCACTGGGGTGCACCAGGCTTCACTCTCCTCTCTCAATGTGAATTAATCTAGCATGGACTTTTAGCCTGGGTCACCCTGTAGTATCTTCTGACCTGTTCTACCATATGCCCCCTTGAGGGGACTTACTCTAGGAATGTCCAGGGCTTCTGGCCTCCAGAATGCTTGAGACTGTGTGATGCCTAATGACTCATCTAAGAAAGACTGATGTCAAGGCAGAGCAATAACAAGGGACTGCAGAGGGCACATCGCTTGTAGTCAAGTTAGATCAGGAAGGGACTCTTTGTTCACCACCAGTCCCCAGCTCAGCTAGCAGGATGTGTGGCAGGGAGTAAGTGTTGAGTAAATGTTGAATGAACAGTTCTTAAAAGACCACAGTTCCCGGCTGGAGCGGTGGCTCAGTGGTTTCCTGTGCTTGCCTGGCAAGCCCGGAAGACCTGGGTTCAAACCCCAGCACCACGCACACAACTAAGTGTTGGAGCAACTAAGGCCATGTGAAAAACTAAATAAAGTTCTTTCTCTCTTTCTCTGTCTCTCTCACTGTCCCTCTCTATTAAAAAAAAAAAAAAAAAAAAAAAAAAAGACCACAGTTCCAGCCAGGTGCCTTGATGCCTGCCTGTAATCCTAGCTACTCTCAGTTGAGGCAGGAGGAATCAAGTTCAAAACTAGCCTCAGTTGTGCTGGAGCGGTGGCTTGGTGGTTTTGGCGCTTGCCTAGCATGCATGAGGACGTCAGTTCAAACCCCAGCACCAGGTACACAACGAAGTATCAGAGCAATGAAAGTCCCAGCTCACGTGAGCAATGAAAGTCACGTGAAAAACTAAAAATTGCTTCTCTCTTACTTTCTTACTGTCCCTCTTCCTTAAAAAAAAAAAAACTAGCGTCATTCAGCAAGAGCTTGTCTGAAAATAAAAAAGTAAGGACAGGGTTTGTAGTTCAGTGGTAAAGCACCCCAACGTTTAATCCTCAGTACAAAAAATCAAATCAGATCAAAACAAAAATAAAGCAAAAACCAAAACTCACAGTTCCATACAGGGCACCAGCCTAGGCTAACCTCGCAATTCCCGAGGAAAATCCGAGTCCTATCCAGGTGCAGCATGGTTCCCTCAGGCCTGGCATTCACGAGGACCTTGCGAAATTTCCCAGGGCCACCGGCGACTCTTGGAGAAACAGGTGCAAGCGCCCGTTTTTGCTGGCAAGCTTTTTCGCACAGATCCCCGGCGAAGGCAGCTGCTGGCGTTCTCACCGCCGGCACCCTCGGATCGCGGAGGCGGCGCTTCACAGCCGAACCTGCAGCCGGCCGGTCTTCCATTCACCCCGGAGCCCCCCTCTCCCCGCTGTCCCCGCAGCTCGCTTGCCCCGGGGGTGGGGCGGGCACGTGCCAGTGTCTGCGCCCCCTCCCGGGCAGTCGGGGCTGCTCCCCGCGCGACGCGGGCTGCTCGGGAAGGGAAATCCCGGAGGAAGCCATTGTTGTCACGTCCCCTGTTGTCGTCATCGGCCGGGCGTGCCAAGGAGCCGGGTGCCCGCGTAGCCCCCAGTTTCTCCCCATTCTCGAGCTCGGCCAGCCGGGACGAGGCGAGTGCACCAAGCCTTAGAGTGCGTTGTGGCCCTTGGCCATTCCCGCTCCAGGGCTGTGCGAAGTGGAGAAGCCCCAGGCAGGGTGGCGGGCTGAGAAAACCGACGGCGCCGGGCGGGGCGGGTCCGAGGCCCTGGCACAGCCGGGCTGGGACCAGAGTTGCACCCTGGCTCTGACACAGGGCAGCAAGGTGACCTTAGTGGGTGGCTTCCCCTCTCACTGCCTCAGTTTGCCCTCCTGTGACGTGAGCAGAGAGCTGAGCCCCTGGGGAGGTTGGAGAGAAAGTCCTCTCCAGCCCAGCCCACCCCACCCTGGCTCCCTTGCTCCTCGTGGGCTTTGGCCCAGCTTTGGGGCGTACGTGAGGCGCGGGTGCGGGTGTGAGCGCCGGCCCGGAAGAAAGGCTGGTGGCGGCGCGGCGCCAAGGGCCAGCAGAGACCCTCGGCTCTCCCTTTCTGCTCTGTTGCGCGGCGCAGTGCGATCCCTTTGCACCCGCCGCCTGCAAACCTTGGCGAGAGCAGAGCTGCGCTCTCCCCCGCCGCCGGAACAGCCAGCCCGCCGCCCAGCTTGCCTAAGCCGTTTTAAGCCTCACCTCCTCCGCGAAGCTCTCCTGGGTTAACCCCATCACTTCCAAGCACTCTATCTGGCACGTGCTCCACGATTCTTTTGTTTTTGTTTGATTTTGGAAGTGCACACACGGTCTCATTGTTTGGAATAATTATGTCAAGGGTAGTGTCTTTTCTCAGAACTCAAAGTTCAGGACGCCCAGTGTGTTCTGAAGGATGCGGTTGATGGGTTTCTTGCCTGCACTCCTTCACTAACCATTCCCACCCTCCACGCTACCCATTCCTGTTCATTCGCTCCCCTCCTCCCACGGACCCTCCTCTTCACCGACTGTCACAGCTTTGAGTGCACAATCCAATTCCCACCCCCTTTTCATTCTACAGTGGCGGCAAGCGCGAGGGGCAGAGAGCACTGAGCATTTGAAGCTTCGACTCTAGCCTCGGCCACAGACTTTGCTGTAAGTCACTCCTTATACTGGGCTTTAGTTCTCCCCAAATGAGAGAATGCCCTAGAAGGTGCTGCACTTATGGAGGTAAGGAATCGCCTGCTGACAGGCTGACCGCAGCCTCCCTCCATAAACAGTGGCTTGTGACCCCAGAAAGATGGTACTACTGCTGTCTCAGCCTCTCAGTTAGAGGACCGTGACTCACACTCTTTTCAGTCGTCGGTGGGGCGCTCTGACCGGATCCGGGAGGAAAAAAGTGTGAGGTTCCAGTCAGGACCTTTTATTTACGTTCTGCATGAACTTGGACACATCTTTGGGACTGTTTTTCCTCATTTGAAAAGTAGGGTAGGTAATAATGGATTGAAGGACAGCGGGAAGCTTTTTGTCACCCAAGGTCCTTGTGTAAAAGTAAACTATTAGCGAGTGGAACAATGCTTGGCAGCAGATTTTGCTGGTGCATTCCTACCCCAGAGCCTCCACAGTGGGGTTTCCGGCCAGTGTCCTTGAGGTTCTCTGAGATGTGTCGTTGCTCACCCCACATTCTTTTTGATTCTCTGGAGATACCTGTTTCTGTCCACGCCTGGGGACCTGGGCCACAAGGTTACTGGGTGGCAGAAGATGCCCCAAGAAGACCTGCAAGGGCGGTGTTCCTTGGTTGGTCCTTGGGGGGTCCCTAAGCTTGAGGAGCTGGGTTTGGAAGCAGTGGGCGGGGCTTGGGGCGAGGCGGAGCCGGTTCGCCTAAGGGATGGGGGCTGTGCAGATGGAAAATTCTGTGGAACTGGGGTGGGTGGGCGCTCTCGGTGTCCCCACTTGGCTCTGGCGCGGGAAAATAGGGCTTTGGCTACGGGGGCGGGGCTCGGGGGCGGGGCTCAGGCTTGGGAGAGGGGCCCCGGAGCCTGGAGGCGGGGCTGGAGGAGCTCGCCCCACGCGGGGCGGGGCTCCGGCGGCCGCGGGATCTGCAGTTCGGACTCCGCGCACTGTAGTCTCTGCAGTTCCAGTTCCCTACACTCCTGTGGCCCCTCGGCCCTGTAGGGAGTCCCGGGATACGCGGGGCGCTCGAACGCAGCGTGAGGCCGGCCCCGCCTCGCCCTCCTTCGGTGGGCCTAGACGGTCGGGGCAGCGGGGACATGGAGCCTTCTCCCGCCGCCGGAGGCTCGGAGACCTCTCGCCTAGTGAGCCCCCGGGACCGTGGCGGCGCCAGCGGCGGCCTTCGTTTGAAGAGGTAGGATCGATCAGGGCTGGTCCTCGGCCCGGGGGCGCCATCCTCCTGCCATTCGGTCCCTTTCGTTGTCTCCCTCGGTGCGGGCCCGGCTGGCCACCCAAGCAGACAGCGGCTCCCTTGGCTTCGCGGCGCCGGGCTTCGTTCCCTTCCGCGGTACCGAGCCTTTGGCCCCCGCCGGCCCACCCTGGCAGCCCGATCCCCGCGCTCTGCAGCCCGCTATGCCTCGTCCCGGCCATCCCATTTTCTCTGGGTCCCGCGAAGCAGGTCCGCAGCCTGCATCCCACGCCTCCGGACCTCCTAGCCGCCCCCGCCGCGTCTGACTTCCCTGGGAGCCGCTGTCGCTCCGTCGGGCCAGAGCCTGCTCCAGGTGCTCCGATGTCCGCATTGCCCTGGGCCCTGGCGGGGAGCACCTCGCCACCCAGGCTTCGGAGCCCCATCCCTAGGCCCCGAGCCCTTCTTTCCTCACGCCTGGGCTCTAGGTGCCCCCTCCAGCCGCGGCCAGCTGTGGGTACCAGGGCCTGAGGATGGGCCGGGAGGGGCTACGAGTCTTCTCGGCTCCTAGGGAGGGGGTGGCCCGCGGGGAAACGAGGGGGTGGCGAGGAAGGAGCAGGTGCGGTCTGGGCGGCGGGGGGTATTCCCGGCTCCGCACAGACGGGGCCGGGGGCGGCGAGGTGTGAAATGAGGCGCGCTGAGCGGCCGGGACAGCGGGCCGGGGGCGGCTGGAGAACCGCCTCCGCACCCTGCCAGCCTCCAGCGACCAGAGCCCGGCAGCTCCATCCACCCTGACCCTCGGAGCGGCAGTGCTAGGCCCTCCATGGCCACTTCTGCTGGCCATTTTGTCTGTTGACTGGCCGTCCGTTTGTCTCCAGAATTTGGCATAGTCTCCAGGTTTTTCTCCCCCAGTCTTTTCTGTTTCTCTCCCAGCCCCTCTCCCTTTGTCCTTGATGTGGTGCTTTTGTGTTTTCTAGCTCTTTCCTTGGGAGGGGACCTTAAACCTGGGTGGGTAGGGAACCGGTGAGACCATAAGGGAGGCAAGATTGTTCCTGCAGGGGACTGCAGAGACAGGCAATTGTGGGGCTCCAACTGTGCCCCTGGCATCTCTTGGTGTATCCTTTTGATTTGTATCAGCTCCTTCTCCTTGTTATCACCCCTCTCTCCCCTACTGGATATCATTTGTTGAGGACTTCAGAAGGCCAGGAGAGGGAACAGCCTTTACCCACTCAACAGAATGTAACCACCCACCCACACATGCCCCTGGCACCCCAAGATTGAGGTCTCTTTCATTCCCAATTCATGCAGAACAAAAGGGAGCAGCCTGTTGATGGATAACTACCTTGATGATTGTTTGTGCTGTGCCTTATGAGGCCAGGGAAGGTGTCCTGCCCACTGCCTCAGTCTTTGTACCTTCAACTCCCAGCCCATCTTCATTCTCATATGACCATTAGTCACCAAATCCTGCAGGGTTTTCAGAAAGAGGCTCTCCCTACCTACTTGCCCCTCCTCTGACATTGCACCCAGAGCCTCAGGCCTGGTCTGTTCTAGACCCCTCCACCTCCTCTCCTCTTCCTCCCTCTCTGCAGGAAGATATTTGTTCTGAAAATCAGTGCCTGTCCCTTTATGTTCCTTCGAGCCCATCGCTTTCCTCCTCGGCCCTTCTCTTTTTACCTCACACTTAAACTCCAAGCTGCAAACCTTGTTGTGGTTGTTTCACATATAGAAGCCATTTGTTACACATCTGTGTCTCCCACTAGACTGGGCTTCTGTATATGTACACTGCCTGGCACACCTCATTGAAAGAATGAGGATGGGCTTCAAAGCTACCCTCACCTCCCCACCTCCTCTGGAAGCACCCAGAAACATGCACACCCAGATTCTAAGTCTTGGAAGAGGCTTTGATATCCAGGAAATATATCAACCCTACCAGCCCTTGGATTTTCCCTACAGGTACCAAATGCCCCCAGTCTCCCTCAAACCTCAGTTCACTGACTTGTCGAACTTTCTTTGGCCAGAAGGCCCCAGGCACCCCTCCCCACTGCACTTCTGTAAACTAGTTTCTGTCTGGAGCCATCACTTTCCCTCATGGGTATTCTTGTCACACTGCACAACTATTTTAGACTGTTGTGGTTGGTTTGTTTAGGACCTTTATTATGTGGAAAGTTCTGTCCTTGCTAGGGTTCAGGTTGGGTAGTGGTCAGACCCAAGCTGAGCCTCTGGCCCCGCTAGGGAGGCCCCCACCCCCATTCAAGCTCTGTCATCATGCAGCCAAGAGGGCCTCCACTAGGTGCTTATGGTCAGACTGAGGTCCAGTTAACAGGTGGCAGACTCCAAATCCAGTGCTCCTGCCACCACTGTCTCCAGCAATAGCAGGCTGCACCTCCTCTTCCCATGTCAGCCTTAGCTCGAGTCAGGCCATCAATTTTCAGGAATCTCAGACTTCTTGGGTCCCCATCATTCTACTCCTTTCTTAAAGCACAACACTTCTGCTGGGCATCTAGAGAGAAAGGGCAGGCTCTGGGAGTGGACACACCAGGAGGAGAGCTGGGGACGCACTGAGGCCATGATTCTGTGCGGAGTCCTGCTGCACATGTTCGCACAGTGTCGCTTCCAGCCTCTCTCTCAGACCCTCCCATTTTTCAAGTCCCTCTTCACATTCCCTCCCCCAGTGGCTCCTCATTCCTCACTGGAGCTCTTCCCAGAGCTCTCCTTGGCTGGGCACCGTAGTGTTTGGGTGCTCATTTGTCTTGCTCAGCAAGACCCCCAGAGATCAGGAAGGATGTCCCATTCATTTTATGTTCCTGGTGGTGCCTATCATAGCAAATTAATTTGGTTGAGTCCTCTCAGCTCTACCACCAGCCACCTGCATGTCCCCCACTAGTCCCTTCCCTCTCTGAACCTCACACTTCTCATTTCCTTATTGTTAGACAGGACCGTCTACCTGTAAGGTGACTTCCAGATGTGAAATTCTGTGACTCTGTATATGGAAGGAAAAGGGAGGCCAGGGTCTGAACTGTTTATTTGGCTCCCATCTAACCATAAGGCTCAGAGCAGGGACTGGGCCTAGAGAAGGAGCTGGAGATGGCAGGCAGCATTTGCTGAGGCCAGCAGAGGGGACTGAGGACCTGGGAGTGAGGTCAGCTGGGGCTCTAGGTTGAACCATGTTGCCCCCTCAGTCTCTTCACAGAGCCCTCAGAGCCCGTCCCTGAGGAGCCCAAGCCTGTGGAGATGCCCCACCACCACTGCCACAAGGACCCCAGGCCACAACCAGGTCTCACCCCTGAGAGGCGGCAGGCACGGAGGCAACTGTACGCAGCCTGTGTTGTGTGCCTCGTCTTCATGACCGGGGAGGTGGTGGGTAAGTGAGGAGCAGCTCTCCAACCCCGCACTAGTCCAGGAATTCCTGAGTGGAGAGGAGGGAGGGTGGAGAGATGGGGGAGAGTGGGTGCCCAGGACTCAGGAAGTGGGGCCCTGTGATGTAGAGGTCACACATCACAGGGCACTCAGGTGAGTGATGGTAGTGCTGGCAAGCCAGGGATGACCTCTCCATGTTAACCGGTATTTTAAAAACCATGTTTCTTGTTATTAAAATAAAATATATCATTATAGAAAAACTAGAAAATGTGGATGTAAGAAAATAAAAACTGCCATTAATCACTCACCCAAAAACCCAGTTTTCATTTTGGTGTATTTCCCTGGATCTATAGCACACACTATGTGATACTTCCTGAAGGGAGCTAAACTGTACATCATTTCTCCCTTGCAGGTGGGTATTTGGCTCACAGCCTGGCCATTATGACCGATGCAGTCCACTTGCTGGCAGATGTGGGCAGCATGATGGCCAGCCTCTTCTCTCTCTGGCTCTCTACTCGGCCAGCCACCCGCACCATGACCTTTGGCTGGCACCGCTCAGGTAAGGCCCTGCATGACCCAGTGCCCCTCCAGTCTTGCAGAAGCTACCTCGCAGGGTCCCAGGCAGGCTTCTGAAAACTTGTCTCCCCCTGCAGAGACTCTGGGGGCCTTGGCCTCTGTGGTCTCCCTCTGGATGGTCACTGGCATCCTCCTGTACCTGGCCTTTCTCCGCCTGCTGCACAGCGACTACCACATCGAGGGCAACGCCATGCTGCTGACCGCCAGCATCGCAGTCTGTGCCAATATGATGTATGTTCCAGTGTGCAGCAGGCACTGTGTGGGACTCAGGGCGAGGGGTCTTCCTCCAGCACAGGAGAGCTGGCTCTCTCAGGCACGGTTCTCCACTATCTGCTCTGGGTCTGCCTGAAAAGGAGCTGGGAAAGAGACCTACAATTCAGAGTGATCAGATGTTCTTAAGAGCCTATTGTGCATCAGCCCATCTTGGGGACTTTCATCAGTATGATCTTAGTTAAACCTCACAGTCACCCCGAGATAGGTAGTCTTACTCCTAGTTTTCCACCAGTGTAAGAGATCCTGGCAGGGGACCAGGTGGCTTCCTTGAGTCACACAGCTATTTAAGTGGTAAGGCCAGCATCTGAATCTACATCTCTGGCACCAAGTTCAACATTCTTTCCCCGAGCCTGCCTTATTTGTCTCTTCGGCAATGCTGGTTTCTTCCTGGGGCTGGGAACACAGGTAGACATTGGGCTACTGGGAGGTGGGTGGAGGCAGCATGGAAGCAGGGAGGAGGAGGTCAGGAGAGACTTCCTGTACTGAGCTGCTCTGCTTTCCCTTCAGAATGGCCTTTGTGCTGCACCAGGCTGGGCCTTCCCACAGCCACGGGTCTAGGGGGTCAGAGTATGCACCGCTGGAGGAAGGGGCTGGGGACCCCTTTTCCCTGGGGAACACCAGTGTCCGGGCGGCCTTCGTGCATGTGTTGGGGGACCTCGTGCAGAGCTTCGGGGTACTGGCTGCCTCCATCCTCATCTATTTTAAGGTACCGCCTATGGAGGCCTATCCCAGCCTTCATTCCTACTCCATGTCCCAGCCTCTCCTTCCAAGGACCTTCAGTCCTTGGAAGTCTTCTCCCAGCTCCCAGCCTCTTCCTATCCTGGGTCATGTTTCCTTTTCCACTCTGCAGGGTTCCCCTCCCAGAACTTATTTGTCTAATGACCCCTACATCTTCCTCTGAGAGGTCCCTGTTTCCTGGGCTTAAGGATCTCTTTCTCTACAGCCTCAGTACAAGGCAGCTGACCCCATCAGCACCTTCTTCTTCTCCATCTGTGCCCTTGGATCAACGGCCCCCACCCTCCGAGATGTTCTTCGCATCCTCATGGAAGGTGAATCCAAGCTACTGCTCCCACCCCAGAGGCCCCCCTGACATCAGCACTGGGCCACCCCTCTTCTCTGAAGAGAGTGTAGGAAGGCTGAGTCATGGGGCAGATCATGGGGGTCACCAGGGTGGGCGGGTACAGGATCCGGGAGGGAGCAGCCCTGGTGGTAAGACAAGGCGTGCTGGTTGCAGGTGCCCCCCCAAGTGTGGGATTTGAACCGGTAAGGGATACGCTGCTGTCAGTGCCAGGAGTCCGCGCAACCCATGAGCTGCACCTGTGGGCCCTGACGCTTACTTACCATGTTGCTTCTGCACACCTGGCCATTGGTGAGTCCACACCGGCCCCAGCCATTAACTTTCTGGAACCATCCTCCCACCCCCAACATATGACAATAGGGTGAATTACTGGGGATTGTTTCATTCTTTCTTGATCTCTCTCTTACACTCAGGCGCGCGCACACACACACACACCGCGCGCACGCGTGTGTGCATGCATCGCATACTGGAGACAAAGAGGCCGGGACAATGTGTTCTAGGGAGGTTTCATCCTCTCTGAGGTAGAATAAAAAACCAGAAACCCTTTAAAAATGCAGTAGGATCTACAGGTCTAATGATAGGACACAGGGAGGTGACTTCTGCCACGCAGTAGGGTATCACATAGCTATTAAAAAGGATGATTATGAAGTCTGTATGGCAACTAGGAAAAATGTTTATGCTATAATGCTAAGAAAAAAAGCAGAATATAAAATTATATCTACATTATGATTCAACTATTAAAAATATATACAGTGACTCATGAGCTGACAAAGGATTTTTGAGTTTCTTCCAGATGCAAGAAGCAATCAGAGGCATGCAATTTAGATGCCAGAAATATCATAACTTGTGGGATACTTGATGGTAATTCTAGAGGGACAATGGCAGAATGTTTGATATCTGAATTGTCCTGGAAAGTGGGGTGGTATGGTTGCTGAAACCGCTAGCTATATGTTGATAATCAAAGGTGGAAGAAAATAGAGGACCAGGAACAGTTTAGTGTGTTAGCATGGTCGATTCAGGGTGTATTTCTGACATTTTCTTTGACGATTTTATACTTTTCATACAATACAGAAAGAACAGCAGTTGCTCCGTTAATGCTTGGCTTTAAAGCTGTGGAGGCCTGAGGCCCTCTCACCCTATCCTTATCACAGCAAGCCAGACCCTGACTCCCTGGGGACTGAGGCTGCCTCTTATCACTCTCCCACAGACTCCACAGCTGATCCTGAGGCTGTCCTGGCAGAAGCTTCATCCCGGCTCCACTCTCGGTTTGGATTCTCCAGCTGTACCCTGCAGGTGGAGAAGTACCATCCCGAGATGGCCCGGTGCCTACGCTGCCATGAGCCCCGCCGAGCCTGAGCTGCAGCCCCACCCTCACCCTACTGCCAGGCCCAGGCTCAGCCCTGGACTTCAGCACCTGCCTCCCTGGTCACAGAGAAGGGATGGAGCTGGGTCCATACCTTTTCCTTTCTCCGTCTTCCACCTGCCAAACGCCCCAGCTCCAGCTTCAGTGAGCAAGACCAAAGTGTGCAGGGGTAGAGGGGCCAGGAGTCAGGCTGAAGAGCTGGAAGCAGGTCAGGGGCATGGGGGTGTAGGGAAGCCCCCACCGTCCCTTCTCCCCATGGCCTGGGGAGCTGTGCATGTCCTTTCTGTGCAATCCATGTGTCTATGTGGCAGGCTATCTGGCTTTGTGGCTGGGGCATCTGCCTATCTGTGCTCTTGGTGTGCCTATGCCTGGGGAGATCAGCAGGGGCCCGCTCCCCATGTGGCCCTCGCTCTATGTCTATGCAGGGGTCCCAAAGCCTGCACTTTGTCCATGTGTCTTAGCTCTGTAGTTTTGTCT
Source organism: Aplodontia rufa (assembly GCA_004027875.1). NCBI lineage: Eukaryota > Metazoa > Chordata > Mammalia > Rodentia > Aplodontiidae > Aplodontia > Aplodontia rufa. The sequence goes on along the minus strand of PVKS010003016.1, from coordinate 77,334 downwards.
GTGTCTGTGTTCCTTGGTGCTGTGGCCTCTGTGTCTCTGTGCCCTTGTGGCTGTGCTATGGTCTCTATGAGTCTGCTTCATCCATGTGTCTGGGAGTCTGTCTGTCCATCCCTGTTGGTGCTGTGCCTTCGGCTATCCCAGGGAGAGGGAGGACTCTGCTGCAGTTCCACCAATAAACTCTGTCTGACTGCATCTCTCAGCCCTGTGTGACTCCTCAGAGTGGGAGGACAGACTCCTCAGCTGCAGTGACCATGGCCCTCCTGTGCCTTCCTAGCCCGCTGCTCTCATTCACAAAGAGGCTGGAGCCCACTGCCTCTGCCCTCCCCTCTCCCTGTGTCACAGTGTGCTCCGCTTGGTCCTTGGTTCAGGGAGTGCACCCATGTGTCCAGGGCTTGGTTGCAGGAGAAAGCTTGCAGGCAAGGCTTTGGGGCACCATTCATGCCTAAAGACTTCAGGCTAGTTGCAAGAAAGCTGGGTACCTTTGGGGGAGAGGGGTTGGACCACAGAGCTGAGGTGGGCTTGGTTCTTATGCTGTATAAGGTACCTGTGTGGAGGGTGGCAATCCAAGTCCAGGTGTGGGCTACATAAGCTGATGTATTTCCCAGGTTGTTCTTAGAAAGAATGGGGACCCTTTGCTCTGTTGTGGAAAGCTTACTGAAGTCATTGACCATTTTAATCTCCAGTGGACAAAACTCTTGTCCCCTCCCTCTTATTCTTTGCTTCTAACATTTTCTCCTTCCTTTATACTTTGTATGCATAAGATTTTCTATATTGGTAAGTTTTGCCAGGAAATATTCTTTTCCAGCTTCCCTTGGGCTTGGGAGTCTTAAAACCAGCCTTCATGCCAAGCACCTCTTTTACACTTAGTCCCCTTTGTCCTAAAAATTACAAATTTCAATGATTTGGTCTTACAAGCCAGTCTCATTAAGGAATTTTGATCATCTCTTAAAAAAAAAAAGCAAACTCAGCAGGGCCCACCTGTAATCCTTTGGGATACTGAGGTAGAAGACTCCAAGTTTGAGGCCAACTGGGCAACTTAGCCAGACCTTGTCTCAAAATAAAAAATAAAAAGGGCCAGGGATGCAGCTCAGTCGCAGAGCAGCCCTGGGTCCTCTCCCAGCACCATGCACACAAAACCACATGTTCCATGCTTTAATTGTAGGTTCTGGGCATTTTTGTTAGCCCATGCTTATTTCTGTAAAGACTTTTTCCCCCTAATGGAAATGCCTTTATTATAAAAGTAATAACATGCTTGTTTTGAGGGTCCAACAAAGGCAACACGTATAAAGTAGTTGACTGCCTTCCCTAGGCTCTTATTCCCAGGAGCACCTGCAACTCAGCGGGTTTTGTGCGTGTAGCATGTCTGTGTGACAGCGTAAGTGGGGGTGAGGTGGTGTGGCCTGCTTTTGTAAGCACCATGCGTCCTGACATGTCTTTCCATGTCAGTACCCGTGGATTTCATGATGTGCTTAAAGAGGAGGCCTTTAGACTCATTGAAAATGGGCTCCAGGCTGGGCACCTGGCGGCTGGCCTGATGGCTGGGCAGGGCATGGAGGCTGGGCTGGGGGTCCACACATGCAGGCAGGCGGAGGGAGGTTGCCCCAGCTGCTCTCCACGCTTTGCTAGTTCCTGACACTTTCTCATTTTATGTCTCATTGATTATAGGCCCCAAGCGACAGGATGGGGGTGGGGAAGAATGAGGAAATGGAGGCGAGGAAAGGAGGGCAGGAAAGATGAGGACAAGATGATCTCTTGGTGAAGAGTTTTGAACTGCTGCTGTCCCAGATGCCCAGTGCAGGGGAGGAAACAGAACTCTCAGGGCAGAAGAGACCCAGAGATACCGTTCATCTGCTGCCCCACAGCCTGCAAGATGAGGCTTCCCGAAGTCACCCAGCTAGTGGTGGGGCAGGCAGGAGCAGAATTCATGCTCCCATCCTACTGTAGGCCCTGGAAGTGCACACGCACCTAGGTGAATTTCTGCAACTTTCACTGGCCTGCCCAAGTCCCAGGATTTGGGACCAGACCTGACACTGCCTGCTGCTGATTCTTGACACAATTAACCTTTCTACATTGCTCCTTTCCCAATGGTAAGATAAAGATACTGTGGATGTGAATGTGCCCAGTGAAAAGGTTAACTTGGGTTGGAATCCAGAATAAGAGGAGGATATCAGGGGAGCAGGGTGATCCAGCATGCTGACTACAGGGACAGGAACCAACATTCAACTTGACACTTTGTGCAGGGCACTGTGAGTAGGTAGTAGTATTTACACCTTACAGATGGAGAAACTGAGGCTTACTATTTATGACCTTGTAGCTAAACAGGGTCAGAATTGAGGTTCAAACTTTGTTCTGGCTGCTGGAAGTCCCCAGTTCTTTTTCCTTGCCACTCTCCCTCTCTGCCCTTCAGCCATCACTGTGTTAGGGACAGGGAAGGATAAGAGGACCAGGAAACCCGCCTCCCTTATTCACTGACACACCCTCCCAAGGGAAAAATCCTTATCTGCAGGGCTGCTGCACCCCTCCTCATTACCCTGCTTACCTAGTAGTCCCTTCCTCTGGGTACCCCTCCCTGGTGATAAAATAAAATGCAATATGAGGTGGAGGGAGAGGGGAGAGGAAGGGGCTGGGTGAGGGGAGGCCAGAGGGAGAGCAAGGCAGGGGTTACCCATCCATCAGCCCTGGCAGCTCTTTACACAGCCCATTAGCTTGGGAGGGGAAGGTGGGCCTGCAGGCAGAGACTGGGGGAAAGGGAGCCAAAGGGAGCTGAACAAGAACGAGATGGAGAGGAGGGACACAGCCCAGGTTGGCACACCGACAGTGCAGTGGGAGACTCTCCAAGAGAGGCTGGAGCAGGGCGTGGTGGCACCCACCTGTAATCCCAGCCACTCAGGAGCCTGAGGCAGGAGCATTGCAAGTACAAAGCCAGCCTCAGTAACTTAGACCCTGTATCAAAATAAAAAAATAAGGCTGAAGCGGGTGGCTCAGCAGCAGTAGAGCGCTTGCCTGGCATGCTTGAGGACCCCAGTTTAAGCCCTAGCACCACATACACACCTTAGTGTCAGAAAAACAAAAACCAGATGAAAAGATATGTATAAAATTGACTATCTCCGTCTTTTAAAAAAATAAAAAGAGTTGGAGATGTGGAGATGTAGTTTAGTGGTTAAGTGCCCCTGGGTTCAAACTCTGGTACCAAAAGGAAAAGGGGGGGGGGGAGAGAAGAAAGAGGAGAAAAAGAAAGAAAAGAAAAGAAAGACCAGACACCAAGGGGCCAGATGGGCCAGGGGTGAGTGTGGATCTGAGATGTCACAGTGACTGTCAGGGAGCATTAAGCTGGTGGAGGGGTGGGCCCTGCTCTCCTCCCTGGACAACTCACCTGGGGAGTTGTGCCTGAGAGGTGCCAGCCAAAGACACAGCAGGGCAGGGAGCAGCCTGTTTGGGCTCAGGAGGAAGCCCAGGGTTATCAGTGAAGCAACATCCACCTCCAGCCCCTTTAGGGACTTCGGTGCTGACCAATCTAAAGGAGGTGCTGCAGCCCACCTGGGCTGTCCAGGCCCAGACTGTCAGTGGGAGAGCGCCCCCTTGAGGCCCACAGCACCAGAGGCAGCCAGAAGTCTGGAGGGACCAGAGTCCCCATGGGAAGATTCCCTGCCCTCTTCCTGGCAGATTCTTCCACCTCTGTGGGGCATTTGTTTTTATAGTTGAAGGACTTTTCACTCCCAACTCGCCAACCTCCCTTATCCCAAACTTGGGGAGTTGCCAGGGCCTCACTGACCTGCACTCCAGGGCTGTCCCATCAGCTCTTGGTCAATACCTTCCAAGGGGTTCTGGGCAGGTCCTGGCCCCAGTGGGGCAAAACGTGAGGTCCCAAATGCAACTGTGGTCACACATGATCCCACAAAGTGGATCTGCTGCCAGGACTGATGAGAGAAAGTGTGTGGGGAGGGTAGGGAGAGAGGAGGGCCCATTGCCAGATCTTGTGCTTCCTTCCTTCTGCCCCCACCCCCAACCCCTCTACTGTTGCCACATTCCCTGTGCCTGCCCCAACCCTGCTCACCTGCACTCTGCCTACTGCAGCCCCGGACTTGGAAACCTCACTCAGCAGACAGGATCCAAATAGCCCTAACATCTGATCCCAGGCTATTATTATTCCTTTCGGCCCAACATGGGCCATCACTGTAGCCAAAAGCCTGGGGAGAAACAAAAGGGAACCAAAAGCAGGAAACAAAAGGGACTGAACAGCTTACCAAAATAAACAGGTTTCAGACCACATGGCAGCAAACTTGCTTTTCCCTGACCATGAAGTCTGCTTAGGGATGGCCTCTGCTTCCTCCCATCCCACCCTCCTGCTGACCAGAAGGGAGCCACACAGAACTTCTGGGAGGCACAGTGCCAGTAGGGAGACTGCCCTGCAAGTGGTGCTGTTCTTTAAGGAAGTCAGGCTGGCCTCCCCAGCCCCCAGCTCACAGCCTGGCGCTGAGCAATGACTGTTGGTGAAGGAATGATGGAATGGAAGGAGGGTGAACAGATGGACCTGGAGCCAATGGGCCCACCCCCAGCAGCCAAGTCGATACCAGCCACGAGTGTCTTCTTTGTCCTTAGCTCCCACCAATTGGCCAATAAGCCAGTTTCTTAAGTGCTGACATCTGGGGCACATTTGTGGAAAGGTGAGGGTACTACACAGGTGCCCCTCAAGGAGGCAGTGACTGGTGTTGCTAAGGTTCTCCATGGCGGTGACACTGCTTCCCCTATCTCTGTCACAGATTTGCAAAGCCTAGATTCCCCGAGCCCTGCATGGTGATTCTCTTATTAAAATCTCCTGTGGACGTCCCACAGCTTTCCAGCCTTTTCCTGGCCAATTCAGGTCCCAGTTCCAAAACCTCTTTTTTTCTCCTTGCCTCTTAGCAAATGTCCTCAGCTTCTCCAGTCCCTCGGCACCAGTCTCTCACGAGACCTGGCATCCACCTTTCCACCACAAAGCATTGGACTGACTCCTGCGAAGACCTGGCCTCAACTTTCACTCTCTTCACCTGTCGCAGGATCTGATCCACCTCCTCCCCACCCCGCACATCTGAATTCAGGGCCTCTTGGAGTTCTTCTGAGCTCGTTCACATTTCTGAAAATCAGTCTTTAGCCCTGTGACCATTTCTCCTGCTCCCATCCTCAGTGAGCTGATCAAGATGCAACTACTTAAAAACCTTCAGCAAATTTCAAGCACCTGCTATGTGCTCAACACCAGGCTAGCTGCTGGGGATACTCTAGTGAACAAAGTCCCTGTTTTCCTGGCACTTAAATATAAATGCCACAAATTTCTCTCTGGCACACCAGACTCTAACTCCCCAGCTCTGTCACCCACAGGACATCCTCACTTGTCAGCTGACCTACAGCAGCTGGTAAGCATCACACCCAAACAGAATCCATCCTCCTCATCCCATCCCTGCTCTCTGGTGTTTTCATCAGCCCTTGTATGGCATGGTTTGGAGATGGTCTGTCCTTGAAAAGTTTCACCTGCTGAAATTTAATCACTTTCCATGGTGAGGTATGACTATGGTGCAGAGGTGAGGCCTCTGGAAGATGATTAGGATCAAAGTCAACGGAATGGAGCCCCTGTGACTATGAGACAGGAAGTTACATGCATGTGATGCCCCATGCCATTTTAGGGCTTTGCCAGCATCACTAGGTGTGAATTTTTTTTTTTTTTTAAAGAGAAAGGGACAGTGAGAATCAGTTTTTATTTTTTTTTTCATGTGGCTTTCATTGCTCCGATACTTCGTTGTGTATGCGGTGCTGGGATTCGAACCTGCATCCCTGCACATGCCAGGCAAGTGGCAAAACCACTGAGCTATGGTTCCAGCCCCAGGTGTGATCTTTCGAACCTCCAGAGCTGTAAACTTAAAGAAACCCCCCTTTCTTTATAAAGTTACCCAGTGTCACGTACTTTGTTACAATAATGAGAAATAGACTGAGTTCTCATCCTTAAGGCCCTACACCATGGAGTAATTTCCTTCCCCTTAGTATTTCAGGACATCCATTTGTGTCTCAATAGAGACCCTCTTCACCTGTTTACTGCAACAACTTCCCATCGGCCTCCCTGATGGTGGAGTGTGGCTCCTTACCCCCACCTCTTCCAGTGTTGCTGCCACTTTCCTGAGCACTTTTTTCATCCTGACCCTCATTCCTTGCTCTACCCCTCTACCAATGTCTCCCCACACTGCCTGGGATAATGTTCCAGAATCACACACCTATCAATCTTACAGCAGGAACTTCCAATTCTACCTTTTCAACTGAAAACCTGCAGTGCACCCAGTTGTCCCCAGCTGCAGTTAGTGATCAGCTGGGAACAGGGCATGGGTGAACCTACTCGCCACAGTGAAGTCGGGAGGGGATGACTTTGCAGTGGCAACACGCAAACGTTAGGTTGGAATTTATTCAGGGGGGTGGAGTGGGTGGGGGTAGATTTGAGGGGTTCATCCAAAAGGAATGTTAATATTGTAAGGGGCTTGGAACAGTGCTTGACACATAATTAAAACTGTTATAAGTTAAAAACAATAAAATAAACCAAATCTCTTCAGTATGGAGCATCTTGTGAGGAAAGGTGACCAGGAAACTAACGCCTATGATTGAGTCACACGGAGCACATGGGGCTGGTTCTCAGTGGATGTGAAACAGGATCAGACATGGGCATCTTGTTTTATTAAAGGGCTGCTTTTGTTTTTTTTTGATAATAGCTTCTTTGATTTTCTTTCTCAGTCCAATAAGACCTAACTTCTGATAGTAGGGAAAAGTTTATTCCACTTAGAGCTGTTATGATTGTGGAAGCTGAAGAAAGGAGCAGGGCAGGAATACCTTCCACTTCACAACTGAGAATGTGCATACTGCCTGCCAGCAGACACTGTTCCCACTAGGGGACAAGGCTCCAAATTCTGCAGGAACCCATATGACAGATTGGGAAAATAATCTGACTTGTGAGAAGTTTGAGCAGGAGACTGAAGCTCTGAAGGAATACAGTAGTTCTAAAAATGATATTACTTTCTAACTCAGTTCCCCAGCTACCTTAAGAACTGGCCAGGAGCAGGGTTCAAAGACTGGAAATGGCTCAAATTAGCAGAACCAAAGAGATCCCATTCTCTAAGAGGACAGCATCATACCTAGCCCCACCCTTCTTCAAACAGCACCCAGGTTATGAATTTTTCTGTTGGAACTGATACCCAAATGTGGTCTGCTGTCAGCCTCTCAACCCCCCACCCCCTGGCATCACATAGCAGGAACCCTCTGCTGTCTAGTCTATCTCCTCGCTGTATCAGTGCACACAATTCTTGATTCTTTGTCCTCTTGTCCACCCATCAGAACCCATCCCTCCTCAGGAAACAGCTCCACCCCCACTGCAATGGGGCTTTGACTTTTGTCTCTATCGATGTCTGAGAACTGTTCCCCGGGGGTATCTCAGACTCTTTCTCTGGCTGCTTAAATTTGGGTTGTCTTTCCTACTCGGTTTGGATGCCATTAAAGCCAGAAACAACCTTTTCCTTTTCAACAGAAAGGTGGGTGTGTAATCAAGCATCCTGTGGCTGGTGGTCCAACAAGACACCTATCAGATTCTGAGCCAGTTTCTACATCTGAAGAATGGCTGGAAGGCCAGTCTGAGGCAAAATCAGACTATGTACGAATGTTCCTGCTCATATTGGATTTTCAAAAAAATGAAGTCCTTCCCTTTTCCCATCTCTGTAACATGCTAAAAGGTGTGAAGTAGGCTAAAAGGGTGAAGTAGGCTCTTCTGGAATAGCACCAGAGCAGTTTGGACCACTGTCCAAGGTGAGGCAGGCTGATCTAGACACTCTATGGGTGCCTTAACAAGAATTGAGAGAGAGAATTGTTTACCCCTGTGCTGGAGCAGTGGCCCAGCAGTAGGGCGCTTGCTTGGCATACATGAGGACCCAGGTTCAAATCCCAGCACAACATACACAACTCAGTGTTAGACAAAGAAAAATCAGATGAAAAAAATAAAAATTGTCTTTCTCTCCTCACACACTCTTTATATAAAAACAAAACAAAAAAACGTAACCCTGTATTCCCATTGTGCATGGTGCTTTGTGCCCAGAGTGTGCCAAGTTAAAGTCTGTGGGAACAAGAAATGAGACGACTCTAACGCTTCTCAACCGCACGGATGGAATGGCTCTTCCCACATGCCTTCAACTGCAGCTCCTTGAGCTACTTTACCCGGGGCCTGACTCCAGGGTCTCCAGCCAAATGCTCCTTAGGCCTTTCAGGCCCTTCTATTCCACATCAGGCAGGGCTCCCAGGGATGGAAGGAGGGGCTCCCAACAGAAAAAGAGCTGGAGAACTCTAGGCCCAGGTTGTGAGGAAGCGATGAGTGCCTCAGCCACTGAAGAAGAGGACTAACCAAAAACAGGAGTGAAGGGTAAGGGCCTGAAAGATAATGAACTTCATCGGTCCAGACCCAGTGCGCAGCCTTCCTTTTACTGTAACCTATATTCTCCCAGCATCCAGGAAGACGGCAAAGCTGTTTGTCAGGACTTGGTGTGCAAGTCAACTGCAGGTGGGCTGGATATGAGCCAGAGTCATCAGGTGAGCTCTGGGGTCAGTGAGACTCAAATCGGGAGAACACCAAGAGAACAGCATGTGCCAGCCTGGAAACCTACAGAGCCACGGCTCTGGAAATGCCAAGCAGAGCCCTCCCCAATGGGTCTCTCATCCTATCACACTGGCATTCTCTGCTGAAGCCTGTGATATGAAGCAGTAGGATCTGGAGCAGCTTGGCTATTTATTATTAGAAAAGTAACTGTACAGTTCTGAGGTGCAAGAATGGAGATGAGGCAGACAGGGCCCCAGTATCTGAGGCTGCACCCTGTGCCAGAGAGCTCCAATCCACAGCCTGAAGCTGGTCCCCACGTGTGTATACATGTACACGTGAGCTATGTGTCTTTTAAGTGTGCTGCCCCCGTGGGGGGCACTGGGATTCCTTGCCCAGGAGCTGGGCCTGAAGAGAAGAGGCCAAGGAAACCGGGGTCTAGAAACGGCCCAGCACGGTGGCTAGCAGAGCCATGCGGATATACATGCCATTCTCGGCCTGACGGAAGTAGGCTGCTCGGGGGTCCGAGTCCACCTCCATGCTGCAAGGGAAGGGAAAGAGTCACCAGTAGCTCACAGATGGCCTGTTCAGGACTAGGGCCCTTCCCACAGCCAACCCTAGGCAGTCTCCAGTCTCACTGCCAAGTCACCTGATCTCATTGACACGGGGCATTGGGTGCATCACCACCATCTTCTTCTTGGCCCGAGTCATGATGTGGGGAGTGAGGATGAACTGGCCAAAGCACTGCAAGGCAGTTGGGTCCCTATTAGCATTTCAGGGCAGGGGTAGCTACAGAACACAATCTGGACTCCTCTAGTGTCCCCTCCAAATCCACATGAAGCAACTGAGGGACCTGGGGGCTTAAACACCATGGCCCTGCCCCAGCCCAGGCCCAGCCCTGTTTCTCCCTCAAGCCTAGCACTCACAGCTTCATACTCCTGGGTAGAGCCAAATCGCTCCTTCTGGATCCGCGTCATATAGAGCACGTCTGTGTCAGGCAGCGCCTCTTCAATGCTCTCAAACTCCTCCTGGAGTGGGAGGCAGAGCCATGGGGAATGCAGTGCTGGGCTCTGACCACTCAACTCAACCCAGGTCCCTAAGCCCTCTGAGGGTCTCACCTGCTTGGTGCCTCGGGAGGCCACAAAGGCCCACACACTGGATGGCATACGCAGGCTGGGAGGCGCCACGTAGCGCAGGCTGACACGGTATTGGGTGAGCAGGCAGGCCAGGGAATGCACTGTACGTCCATGCTTCAGGTCACCCACCATGGTGATCTAGAGGAGGAACCCAATCACCAGAAGGTGATTAAGGACCCTTGCCACCATCGCAAAGCCTATAGTCTCAGGACTAAGATTTAGGCCTCAAGGTATAGTATACCCTGGACTGGAGAAACCACTGTCTAACTGCTTCTCTCTCCAGAACCTCCCCTGGCTGTGCTCCAATCCCTGCCACCACCCTACCGTCATGCCATTAACTGTCCCTAGCTCCTCCCGGATGGTGAAGATGTCTAGCAGGGCCTGGGTGGGATGCTCTCCAACGCCATCCCCAGCGTTGATCACTGGCCTCCGGCAGTGCTTGGCTGCCAGCTGTAAAAAATGAGAAAAAAGGAAGGAGAATCCTGCCTTCTGCAACCCAGAGGCCCCTCCCTTATTCAGTCACTCTTCCTGGGTCCCCTCACCCATCAGGCCTGAACAAGACTTGAGACACAGGCAGAATGGACCTCAAATCTTTGGGTCCAGCCTTAATCAGCCCATCTCAGTACCCAGGCTGGCCTCACCTCCACTGCTCCGGGCTGCGGGTGCCGAAGCACAACCACGTCAGCGTAACAACTCATAGTCTGCACCGAGTCGGCCAGGGATTCGCCCTTCTGAACGGAGGATGTGGCTTCTGAGAAGCTGAGCACAGCACCACCAAGCCGGGCCATGGCTGCTGCAAAGGAGCTGCTGGTCCGTGTGCTCACTTCATAGAACATGGAGGCCATGACCTTCCCCTGGGGAGAGGACGAGGTGGAAAACATATGTGTGCATGTTCACCTTGGGGAACACACAGGACAGATTCACCTCCCCAGCTTACACCAGGAGAGTTGAGAGGCTCCTTCTTCACCCACACCTCCCCTGTGACCAGTCAGTCTTGACACTTCCACCTGTAGTGTGACCATGAGCTAATCACTGCCTGTAAAAGCCATCACTGAGTGAGTGACTCAGCAGAGGAGGAAAGGCCACAGCTTTCTCCCATGACTGCCTGGCACAGACCACATGATCCCAAGTGTGGTCTAATGTTCTGTGCTCAAGTTCCCATGTCAACTACCGTGTTGAAAGAAACCCAGGGTCAGGTCTAGAGCAGCAGGAGCTCCCAGAACAGAGGCCCAAGCTGATGACAGTGCAGGGACTCCCTCTGATCACTGCATATCCCATCCCCAACAGGAACCAGAGGCAGGTAATGGCCAGGACCCTCAGCCCCACAGCCCTGATCCTGACCTTGAGGATGTCAAGGCTCCGCTCTTTCTGTACCATCATCCGTAGTGTGTGTGCCACATTGAACAGATGAGACATCTAAAAAAGACCCCAAATCAGAGGGAAAGGCAATAAGTGGCCCCTGGACGTCCCAGCCCCAACTTTTCAAATCCCTGAAGCTCTGGGTGTCCCTACCCTCCCTCCACCAGGCACCTGATCCTTGGTGAACTGCTTGACAGACAGGATATGTTGGCCCACTAATGAGTGCAGCAGGGGTGAGGTCTGGGGGTGCAGCATGCCAGGGGTCCCCAGGTTCTGGGGTGATGCCTGTCTAGGTACTGGTGGTGGAGGGTAGCAGGTGCCATCAGGGGTTCCCATCAGTTCTGCAGTAAGGGACGGGGCAGAAGAGGATGGTCAGAGGGTTCCCCCTACCCAGGCCAGACTGGAGTGTCCCCAAGGTGAGTGTGTGACACAGTGGAGTCTCACCTGGCTCAGCTGCCTTCCGAGAGGACTTCTCCTTTGGCTCCTCGGCTGTAAAGAGGGCAGCAGGGCAGACATTAATTTGAAGCTGCAGCCTGGAGAGCCCCCGTTTTCCGAGGACTCTGCCTTGCATGTTAAACCATCTCACACAACAGTAGCTACAGCAGGTTAGGAGGGCCAGAAGGATGCAGCAGCTCTGGGGAAAGACACCCTGTGGGATTCTGCTGTGTGGGAACAGTGGTGCCCTCCCAGGGCCTTCCCAGTTGGCACAGGGATGCTAGGCAAAGGAACAGCCAGGCTCACACCAATCAGCAACCGGGATTTACCCCAAATTCTGCTGCCCTGTGGGATCCCAGCTCCTGGGCGTAGGAACACGGCTGCCCATAACAAAAAGAGGCCTGTGAGAAGCAGCTGTGGGATGTTTACCTCATGCTACAGAGTCTTATTTAGGCAAATGAGGGGACAGTGAACCAGACTAGGAAAAAGGAATGGAGAGAAGGACAGGGTAAGCTGGCAAAGCCAAGTGCTGGGAGGAGGGGCCCAAGCCAGTTCCTGGGTACCAGATGGAAGAAAAGTCTGTCCCTACACATCTTAGTCACAGTGACCTTCCTCCCGTGCCACAGGAAGCACCTTCTTACCAGGCAAACCAGGGTCAGAGGCTCGGTGGATTCGGGGTGGCAGGTGGAAGCGACCATCAGGAAGCCCTGGGATGCCTCGGCGTGGCCTTTCGGGTGTCTGCAGTGGTGACATGGGCCCAGTGTTTTGAAAGGTATTGGACTCAGCCCCCACTTGCAGCCCCACAGGAATTGCTGCTCCCTGTGTATATGGATTTTGCTCCACGTCATCTACAGTCAGCGCCATCTTTCTGGTGCGTTGTCAACAGGTGACAAACTGACCTCTTAGAAGTCTGTGCTGACCCCATGGCAGGGTTCCTGACAGAAGCCTGCAGGGTACCCCGAGCAGTGGGGTTGTGATACTAAGAGGCAGCCTCCTAAACAGTCACCTGTTTCACAGCGGGCAGAGAGATAGTGGACTTTAGCTGTAAGTGTAGAGCCTTCTGCCCCCTGAACCACCAATGAAAATGTTCAAACTGTTGGTCCTACCCTGGGGACACACCCCCCCTAGGCCCACCCAGCCAACTCCAGCCCCAGCCCAGGAGTGGAATGGATACCGTGGTTATCTCACTGGTGGCAGGGGCAGAGGGCGGGGGCTGTGGGACAGCCCCCTGAGGCCACTTTCGCACATCCTGTCCATAGCCTGGGGGTACCAGCACCTGCAGAGAGAAGACAGGGATGGGGGCCTGAGGCAGGAGTATAGAACACTTCAGGGCTCCTAAAGGTGGACATCAGCAAGCAGAAAATACACAGGGGAGCTGAAGGGGACAGTGGGGCTATAGATGTGCTGGCAGGGAAGAAATGAGACCAGGCAGGGGCCATACACCCACCTGCCCGTCGATATAGGCAACCTCCCCTCGCAAGACCACACGGCGGATAGTGCCCTTCACTTTCTGCCCCTCGAAGGGTGTCCAGTGGGCCTTGGAGAAGGGCATGTGGCTGGGAATTGTCCACTCGTGCTCCAGATCCACCTGCCCAGAGTGTTGTGGTTACAAGAGGGGAAAGGGCATTCCAGAGAACAGACACAAAGGCTGGAGAGTCCCCCACCAGCTTAGGGCCCTCCTCCACACACCTCCACATAGGTGTCGTCCTGCAGGGGCAGGTGGAAGATCCGCCGAGGATTGTGGTGCAGCCGCTGCAGCAGGTCATCTAGGCTGAGACGGCCCTCGCTCACCGCCGTCAGCAGCAGAGGCAGCATGGTCTCTAGCCCTGGGAAGCCAGGCAGAGGCTGGGGCCCGCACTTCTCCTCCAGGGTGTGGGGTGCTGGAAGAAAGAGACATTACTTTCGGAGTCACTTCCGTACCTGTGAGGTCACATCCCAGGGCTGTATTTCTAGCAATCCCATGGTACTACAAACCCTGATGCTTATTTTTTTTCCGGACACAGGAGACCAGGGAAGTGGGAATGCTATCCTCCCACACCTCTGCCCAGGTATTCTCCCATTTACAACAGACTCATATACTCATTCTTTCAGTTAGTATTTGTTAAGCACCTACTCCAGATCAAGCAATAAATTAGAGGCTGGGGTCCTACACAGTTCAAGATCCTGTCCTTATGGAGCCCAGAGTCCAGGCCCCATTCCATTTTCTTGTTAGGACTGTCCCACCACTGGAGCTGGGACACAAGCCTGCTGCATTGAAGACTGCAGGCTGGGCCCTCACCATGATCTGAGGCAAAGCAGTCGATGACAGCCAGGTTCTCCCACAGGGCCTCCATGTCCTGGTGAGAGCCGAGCTCAGGCCGGACTTCCCCTTTCCCGGGCCCCAGGCGCTCCAGGTCATCATGGCACAGGAACAGGTGGTGGGGTGCCACCTCACAGGTCACTGGCAGCCCTTGTGCCTTCGCAGCTTTAATCAGCAAGATCTAGACAGAAGAGATCCAGAGGAGGTTCCCCTATGCCCTGCCTTCCAAAGTTCCCATGGCTGGCACCCTCCCTTAGAATATCATGGGCCAAATGTGCCAAGGGTGCTGGGTTCAAGACTCTCCTCCCACCCTCTTCTGCCTCCAAGGACTACCCCAATGTTTAGTGTTACTGGGAAAGCGATGGGGCTCTGGACTTCTGATGCATTCTCACCTCCTCCTTCCGTGCCACGTGACATATGTGCACTGAGCGCTGGGTCAGCTGAGCCACCATGAGGATGGCAGCAACACTCTGCCGCTCTGCATGGGCCACAATAGGGAGGTGGGATGGCCAGGTCTCAAAGTGCTGAGGGTAGAAAGAATGGATGAGGGAGATTACAAGGCCTTTGATTCTCTCTGCTCATCAGAGCCCATATAGGTGGGGCCTTCAAGCTAGGAGGTACACTCCCTACCTCCATCCACTGGGCCACACTGTCTAGCCGCAGCTCAGAGAATGTCTCATTGAGGTAGAGCTTCAGCCCTGCTGCAGACCCGGCCACAGTACCCAGGGTCCCTGCATTTTCAGACGAGGCTCCAAGGAATAGGGCAAAGTCACAGCGGGCACCAGCCTCTGCCAGCTAGAGGGGATTCACACGAGAGCTACTGGCACCCATGCTCATAGCCAGTCTAGCATCAGCACCAGGGCCCACAGGGAGAGCGGAGAACAAAGGGCTCAGGGAGGCAGAGGTATAGTGGCTCACCTTCTGGGCCAGGGCCAGAGCAGGGGCATCAACAATGGGGGGCCGGGTATTAGGCATAGCACACACCATGGTGACACCACCAGCGAGGGCAGCAGCTGTGCCAGAGGCAAAGTCCTCCTTGTGTGTTCCACCGGGTTCTCGCAGGTGCACATGAACATCAATCAACCCTGCAGAACATAAGGCAGCAAGATTAGAGGAGAGTCAGAAACAAGAAGAACACAGGTGAGTGGGATAGTGGGAAAATTAACAGCAAATGAGGTAAGTTCCTCAGTCCAGGGCATCGTGGATTGAGGAATAAAGAGCTTTGTGAGACAGATTCTGGGGCTTTCACTATCTGTGCAGTCCAGGGCAGAGTGGGACCCACAGCCACCTTTATACCCCAAGGGCCTCTGTGCCAGATACTACCACTGTCCCAAGAGATGCACTTACCAGGTAGCCGCACAAGCTTCTGGGAGGTCATACAATCAACGTGCACCTTTAAAGGTGGGGCTGGCCCAATCTGGCCTAGTGCCTGCAAGCGGAAAGCATCATCAGCATTGATTTAAGGCAAGGGTGACCCTGGGGTAGCAGGTAGGAACTGGGCTTTCCCAAACAGGCTCCTCTCTCTAGCCACAAAGCTTTCTCAGAGCACTGCTATTTCACATTGACCTTTCCCAATCCCGAGTTTGTGCTCACTACTCCCTCCCGACATTGTGCAGAATGTGTTCCTCCCAGCACCCTGCCTCAGCTACCTCCACGAAGAGTTTAGTGCACTTGATGTCGATGATGAGGGGCACAGAGAAGTCAGCAGCCAGGCGTCGAGTACGGTAGCCCTTGGTAACAAAGGAAGAGAGACGCCGGCCCCCAGCCCCACGCATGGACAGGTTAATCACTAGCTCAAAATGATTCTCAGCCAGCTGTTCCAGGATGCTCCGCTGTGGTGGGCACTCACCATCCACAGCCTCCTCAAAGTGCCAGTCCACAGCTGTTACCTGCAAGCCCAGAGCCAAGTTCAGAGCCAATCTGAGACTGGCAGGGGTCAGGAAGACAGCCCAAAACTAGGGGAATTGACCCACGAGTTCATAATGAGGAGATTAAGACCCACAGGCTGAGGACTAAGGACGGTTCTATTAGCTAAAGGCAAAATATTTCTTGACAGGAAATGTATGTAAAATGAGACAGGCTGTCAAACACCATGAACAATATGAGCTCATGGGCAAGTACACAGACAAGCCTTGGCAAGGAAAAATACTAGAATGTTAACAGTGTAAGAGACTTAAGGACTTTCTTTTGTTTTCCTATATATCCTACTTGTTCTACATGAAACACACATAAACAACACAATCACAGAAGTAGAGGGAGAGATACCCTTGGGGTCCCAGGAGGGTAGTGTGGGGTGGTGGCAGGAGCTGTACCTTGACACCATGCTCCGTGTAGAAGTCAGCTGTGCCCAGGCTGGCATAGAGGCTATAGCCCAGGCTCTCCAGCAGCCGTACAGTTGGGAGCAGCTCACTTTTGTTCTAAAACCAAGCAGAGGCATGAAGTGGGTATGTTTCTCTGTCTTCCATTTCCAGGTCAGCCCTGACCCAGGTCCATGATTCTGGTACCTTATAGCTGCCGATGGTCAGCAGAATGTTCTTCTTGGGGATCTTAAAGCCAGTGCTTAGCATGGCCTTGAGGTAGGCCTCACATCGGCTCTCCCCGAAGCCAGCCACCTCCCCAGTACTGGTCATCTCCACACCCAATACCACATCGGCACCCGCCAAGCGGGAAAAGGAGAACTGAGGCACCTGAGGGATAAAAGAGTGGACTGGGGTGTCCCACAGAGAGGCAGACACAGTCCCTGTTTCCTATTGTGTCTGCACAGCTGTGCTGGACTTCCTTGATGCTTGCTCTACTTGGGCCCTAACACTTTCCCAAATGTTTCTGCTCCATCTGTTCAATGGCTTTGGGATACTCCCCAAACAGGCTCTGAAAATTAAAAATCCTCTCTATCCCTAAGAGTCAGTTCAAATGCCACCCCTTCTTCCAAACCTTCCCAGGTCAGCCCTCTTAAAAGCAGCTTCTGTTTCTAGCCACCTGGCACATTTGGGTTTATACCTTGATTAGGAGACAGCTTATCTGCTGTTTGAGCTCTTTGCCTCAATTGGCCTTCCTTAGCAGGTTTTAATCCTCCTTACCTTTACCCCTACGACTCCAGAGCCAGTCATGAGCCCCACAGGTTCCACCTTTTCCCCCATGATGATCCGCGTGGCCAAGGCTACTAGGTCAACACCTAGTGTCTTGGAGACGAAGGGGAAGGAGCGAGAGACTCGCACGTTACATTCAATAACCTTCAGCTGGTCGTCCTGGAGCAGAGAAGCACGGGGTCAGGCGTGCACAGGTGGGTGTGCTGAGGCTACCCTCACTCTTCCTTCTGTGAGTAATGAACTGGATGACTATAAGTAACCCCGACAGCATTGGTACAGAACATGGAGGAGCTGGGCAGCTCTTCAATCCCTTTTGTCGGATTACCTTGGCTATGAGCTGTAGATTGAAGGGTCCTGTGACCTGCAGCTCCTGGCCCACAGCATGCACAATGGCTTTGATCCGTTCCAGGGTTTTGGCAGTGATGTCTTGTGGTGGGGTAACCAGCGTGGCATCTCCTGAATGCACACCTGCATTCTCCACATGCTCAGAGATGGCAATGGCTGCCACCACACCATCACAGGCCACAGCATCCACATCAATCTCCTAGCAGGGGACACAGGCAGTGGGATCTATAACAAGAGCCATCCAAGGACTTGCCCTTCCCCTAGGATGCTCCCTTTAACAGCCTCGAGACATGATCCATCCTTCCCAACCCACTATTCCTATAACTCTGCAGGACTAAAGAGGCAAGTCTCCTCAGGGCCTGCCCCCAGATTTCTTTGTGGCTTCTCACCTTGGCCTCCTGGATGAACTTAGAGATGACTACAGGGTGCTCCTTAGAGACAGCTGCTGCGCTGCTCAGGAAGCGCTCCAGGTCCCCATCAGTGTAGGCTACATTCATAGCAGCACCACTCAGCACATAGGAGGGGCGCACCACACAAGGGTACCCCACGGTCTGGCAGAACTGGCGAGCAGACTGAGGGGGACAGAGAGCTTAGCAGGGTTGGTCACAATTGCCTACAAACACCATCCAACCTCCAGGCTCCTTTCAGCCCTAGCACACCTCTAGATCACTGAGCTCCCTCCACTGAGGTTGGCTGATTCCAATGGTGTCAAGGAGGCGGGAGAACTTAAATCGGTTTTCTGCTGAGTCAATGGCTTCAGGGGAAGTGCCCAGCACTCGACACTGCTGCCGATGCAAAGCCATGGCCATGTTGTTGGGCAGCTGCCCACCCATGGACAGTATCACACCTTCAGGGTTCTCCAGTTCATAGATGTCCATCACCACCTGTAGAGCCGTGGCCACAGGAAGGTTAAGGGAGCTGAGCCTCCTTGCTCATGGCTCCCTTCTCCCATGCAGAGAATCTTGAGTCAGTTAGTCAACCCCTCTTGACCCTGGCCACTCAGGTATGGGGAAGCCCTTATCCCTCTCACCTCAAAAGATATCTCATCAAAGTAGAGTCGGTCACACATGTCATAGTCAGTGCTGACTGTCTCTGGGTTGTAGTTCACCATGATGGTCTTATACCCCATCTGCCACAGGGTGGGGAATGCACTTAGCAATTAGGAGGCAGGAAGAACATGGAGAAACTAAGCCAAAGCCCCCACTGGAGAGAGTGCCAGCCAGCTCAGCTTCCTGTGAAACAGTTGTACAGCACATCTACATTGAGGGGAAGCAGGCAAAGTGTTGGGGTGGAGACTCAGGTATTCTTTGGGGCACAGGATAGATAAAGAAGGTCCCTAACCCAAAGCTCTCTGACAGAAGTACAGTATAACAAACAATAGGAAGAGCCAGGACTAGGTACGGGATGAGACAACTGCCAAAACTGAGCTGACAGCGGAGGAACTGTTAAAAAACAAACTCTCAGACCTTCCGGAGCTGCTGGATGCAGCCTACAGCACACCAGTCAAACTCGACGCTGGAGCCGATACGGTAGACACCAGAGCCCAGGACCAGGACGTGAGGTGTTCGAAAGGTGAGGTCATGGGTATTGCCCCAGTATGTCAAGTACAGGTAATTTGTCTGGGCCGGCCATTCAGCTGCAACTGTGTCAATCTGTTTCACTGCTGGACAGATCCCCAGTTCCTGACGCAGCTTGCGAACAGCCAACTCTGTGCTGAAGAAGGGTCAGAAACTCAGTCCCTGGGAGTGGGATACAGACTGACAGAGAGGTGAGTTCCTAGGGCAGGGATGAGAGAGGAAAATATCCCAGAGATGAAGGCCAGAAGCCTCCAAAGCTTCCCAAGGGCTATTCCTGGTACAAAGGTCCTCTACCCTCACTTCTTGGCCCAAGTCCCTCACTGCCATCTCTCACCTCAGAACAGCAAGGGCAATCTGTTTGTCGGAGAAGCCAAGGCATTTGGCCTGATGCAGCAGGTCTGGGGGCAAAGACTGTCCACGGTGCTGTTCCAGCAGCTGGGCATGGGTGACAATTCGCTTCATTCGGTGCAGGAACCAGCAGTCAATGCGTGTGAGCTCATACAGGCGCTCCACTGAGTAACCAGCCCATAGAGCAGCAGCCACCACAAAGATCCGCTTATCTGTTGGTGTCTCCAATTCCTGATGGAGGGAATACAGATAGATGGATACAGGACTGTGCAGAGGCAGGAGAGATCAGAATGTTAAGCAAAAATATTTCCAATCAGTCAGACATGGTGGTGCATGCCTGCAGTCCCAGCTTCTTGAGGTAAGGAGAGAATCATTTGAGCCTAAAAGTATGAGACCAGCCTAAGCAACATAGAGAGACCCCATCTCAATTAAAAAAAAAAAAAAAATTTCCAGCCCACTCATGTCAGCACCTTTGAAAGCCTGAGTGCCAGTGTTAGGAAAGAGAACTGAACACTGTGGCACAAGTCTCTGAACCTGAATACGAATCCTGGCTCTGCCTTTCTCTGGCCATGAGCAATTTCTATAACTTCACCTGTAAAAACAGGTCTAATAATAAATTCCTCACATAATAAGAAATGAAACAACGCCTCAAAATTCCCTGCCAAGTTATAATACGGCAAATGTCCAATGATGACTCTTCCTAGTTTCACTGTCAATAAGCTCATGGCCAGGGCTGGAGAGGTAGTTCAGTGGTTACAGCACTTGCCTGTCATGGATGAGGAACCCCAGCACCACGTACACAATGAAGAGTCGGAGCAACGAAAGCCACATGAGAAACTAAATAAAATTGATTCTCTCTTAAAAAAAAAAAAAAAAGCTCATGGCCTGGGGACAGAGGAGCAGGGTCCATGCTAGGGGTGTTGCTGGAGAGGAAGCTGCTCACCACATCGTTGACTGGCTTCACTGTGTGATCAAAGCCTACACAGTTCTCATCCACCATGCGCAGGGCCTTCTGGAAGGCCTCCTCGAATGAACGTCCAATGCCCATGACTTCACCTGGAGGAGAAGGATGGAAAGACTGAGTGCTTAGGAGGCAGGGCACCGACCAGCATGATCACGGCTGTCAAACCTCTGGGCAGTTCTCAAGGCAAGCCCCATGGTGGTGGGTTTCATGGTGTTTCACTATTAAGAAATCTCAATTTTTTTTTCCTCCCTGCCGTTTTTTTGTGGACAAGCACCAGTTTGTGTTTATGAGTGAATCAATTATGTCAAAAACAGGCATGTGGATACTGGAACATGTTAGTTTATCCCGGTGGCCTGAACCACTGATGGCTGTCCAGTTATCTAGCTTGGTTTATTTATTCTTCGATGACACCATCTGGAATCTGCCTCACCCTTTAAAAGGTCTGGATAACAGGAAGATGACCTCACTACTCTTTGAATCCCTCTGGATATAGTTATATTCAAAAAAAGTATTCTATAGTTTTTCTTCCTGGACCTTTTTCATATGTATATTTTATACGTAACAGTATATATATAATTTTTATTCTGTGTTTTTCTTCATAAGCATTTTCTCACGTTGCTGAGTAAGCTCTCAGGCACCAGTTTAACTCCTGGATGACTTGTCATAATTTAACTGCCACTTGCTGAAGTACCATTTTTTTTTAAATTTTTTTTTTTAGAGTAGGACAGTGAGAGAAAGAATCAATTTTATTTAGTTTTTCATTGCACCAACACTTCATTGAGTATGTGGTGCTAGGGTTTGAACCTACATCCTTGTGTGTGCCAGGCAAGTGCCATAATCACTGAGCCACCGCTCCAGCACAGAACATTTAACTTTTTTTTTTTAAGAGAGAATGACAGTGAAAGAGAGAGCGAGAGAGAGAATCAATTTTATTTAGTTTTTCACATGGCTTTTGTTTCTACAACACAGTTGTGTACATGAGTGCTGGGGTTACTGTGTACTTGTGCATGCCAGGCAAGCGCTGTAACCACAGAGCCACTGCTCCAGCCCCAGAACATTTAACTTTTAGGTGTTGTTATTACAAATGAGGCTGTGATGTTTTGGATTAGTTCCTTAGAATAAATCTCCAAAGTGCAAGGGCAAGAGATAAGATAAATCTGATAGCCCTTGGTAAGTACTAACTACTTTATAAAAGTTTGTGCTTTACAATAGGGTTTAACCAACCTGGAAAAGTGGGCATAATCACTTAAGTTAATTTTTGCTAATAAGCAAAACGAATATCTCATTTGAACTAGAGATCTATTTACCAGAGGAATCGTTTTCTCCCCAGGTTTGCTTATGATTTTCTCTTCTATGAAGTTCTAACTCATGTCCTTTGACCACTCATTTTTTTCCTTCTTTTCAGTATTGGGGATTGAGCTTAGGGGTGCTCTACCACTGAGCTATATCCCCAGCCTTTTTATTTTTTGAGACAGGATCTCACAAAGTTGCTGAGGCTAGCCTTAAACTTGTGATCCTCTTTTCTCAGTCTTCCAAGCCACCAGGATTGCAGGTGTGTGCCACTGTGTCCAGTTTATAATCCTAACATTTATGTCTTTTCTTTTTTTGTTTGGTACCAGGGATTGAACCCAGAGGCCCTTAATGACTGAGCCATGTCTCCAGCCCTTTTTATTTTGAGTCAGGGCCTTGCTAAATTGCTAAGGCTGGCTTTGAACTTGCAAGTCTCCTGCCTCAGCCTCCTGAGCTACTGGGATTACCGGATGTGGTCAGCAGGCTGAGTCAGGAGGCTTGCAAGTTCAAAGTCAGACTTGAAACTAAGTGAGGTCCTAAGCAATTACTAGAGAGGAAACCTTTTCTCCACCTGAGTGGTGGCTCGGCAGTTACAGCGCTTGCCTTGTATGCATAAGGATGTGGGTTTGAACCCCAGCACCATGTACACAATGAAAAGTTGGAGCATAGAAAGCCACATGAGAAACTAAATAAAGTTGATTCTCCCTCTCTCACTGTCCCCCCCCCTTTTTGAGAATTATCATTTTAATTTATTCGGTGTTAAAATCTGCTATACCTTCTAACATTATATAAGAGCAAGGGTCATAGTTATAGGCCCTGTTACAAGATAATAGACGTAAAATGTATCTTCTACATTGGATTTAGTTGAGAACTGTCCCTCTTTCTTAAAAAAAATAAAAAATAAAAATAAAAAATAAAAGCTGGGAATGTGGCTCAGCGATTAAGCATCCCTGGATTCACTCTCCAGTATCCAAAACCAAAGTTTTAAAACACGAAGATGCTGATAGTGGTTGAGAAGGAAGCAGAATATGATTTTATTTAATTCCTTTGTACTGTTAAAAAAAAGCCTGTTGTTTTGGGATTTGTTAAATCTCGTACATTCATATAGGAATACCTAGGAATATGTACAACCCACCCTCCCAAAAAAAATCCAACTTTGTTTAACAAGATCAGAGGTGACTGTTTTTCTTTGGTTAAAAAAATCTTTTCTCATTTTTCAAGGATTCATGTATCTCACTTATATAATAAATGTTATAAAATTACTAAAGACCATATTCCAAGAATATTTAGAACACCTAAATATTTCAGCGAGGAAATCAATCTCTGATTTCCTATTTTTCAATCCACTTATCTTAGCCATAATTTAATTATGGCTTCATTCCCATGTTTATTATACTTTTCATATAACAGAAATTCATCTCCAGAAGGAACAACTTGGCAGTCTTAGTAGATTTCTAAAAATTCTGAAATAATATTAGGCTTATTTTTTTAAAGGTCACTATTCCTCTAAATGGAAATTTGGAGCACAATGAAATGCTCTTGTCCTTTGAGCTGGTGGCACCTGGCTTACTACACATACACACTTGTCTCAGTTGAAATGGTTTAGAGGCCAGGTGCACACAGCTTGGGAGGCTGAGGCAGGAGGATTGCTAGCCTCAACAACTTAGTGAAACCCTGTCTCAAAAGAAAAAATGAAGAAGGCTGGGGATGTGGCTCAATGGTTAAGTGCCCTGGGTTCAATCCCTAGTGTATATATATAAAAAGAAATGCTTTAGAGGACAGTATTTTTTTTCTTTTTAAAAGAGAGGGAGTAAATTTTAATTTATTTTCATCTGGTTTTTGTTTTTTCAACACAGTGGTATACATGGTACTGGGATCTGAATCCCATGCCAGGCAAGTGCTCTACTGCCAAGCCACTGTTCTAGCTCCTAGGACAGTTTAAGGCAACTAAACTCCACTGCTGGGTGGTGAATAACTTACACCCAATTCATGTTCACTGATAAAGCTCCCTGTTATAATAAAGATCTGTCATGTCCTGCTCTAATCTTAAATACTGTTAGAAAACATTCCATTTAGCGACTGAGGCACAGAGTGCCACAGTAGGAGATAAGGCTGAGAACAGCTGCCATTGTGCTGTCTTCTACTTACAAGGGCTCACAGGGAAACTGCTCTCAGCTCTGCACACCACTCCTCTGGGGGCCCTCAGCCAGTCGCTTTACTCCCAGGGGCACCTCAGTTTACTCATTTTGTTAAATAAGAGAGATGAGATAATCTGGTGTGGGCACTCCATCCCAGAGTCTGCCTTCCAACAGACATCTCCAGGTGACTGTGACCCTGCTCCTGAGAGGACAACTATCTTAGTTTGACATGTCCTCACTGGCTTTCAGAAACCATGTTTCTACGATGCTGCCAGAAATGGCACTAGGAATTTCCAGGCCAGCCTAGGGAACTTTGACATTACAAACTCTTGGTCTTGGTGGGCGGGGTGACCAGGGTGTGACTCACCAACGCTCTTCATGCAGCTCCCAATTTTTGTGCTGACTCGCAGGAACTTGCTGAGGTCCCAGCGAGGGATCTTCACCACACAGTAGTCCAGGCTGGGTTCAAAGGCTGCTGTTCCCCCTGTAACAGAGTTCCTGGGGGCCAGGAGGTGGGGTTGCCAGAGAGACAGAGAGGAGCATACAGGGTGAACTTCCTGATAGTTCTTTCTATCCCCACAGATCCAGGCCAACATTCTTTTCATAGTTCTTGTCCCATGAATATTTTCTTCAGCTCCCTGTCCCTGTTAAACACTCATATTACCCCCATATCATACCTGAGCTCAGGCAGGGGAATGCCCAAAGCTAGCTTGGCTGCCACATAGGCCAGTGGATAGCCTGTGGCCTTACTGGCCAAAGCAGAGCTGCGGGAGAGCCTAGCATTCACTTCAATGATGTAATACTGCAAAGAATGAGAATGGAAAAAAAAAGAGTCACTGGGTAACTGGCCTGGAAGCCCCTACCTAGAAGAGATCTCAGAAAGGAGAAAGAACAAGTCTTTTCCATAGGACAGAGAGCAAAAGGGCCGTCCCCAAGGTCCAACCCAGCAAAGATGATCCTGGATCCCACTCAAGGTCTGCAGGGCCAGAGGACCTCTTAATTGCGAGGCCCACAGATTTTAGAAAGAGGAGATAACAGCCACAGTATCAGCTCCAGGGCCTCAACCTCACCTGTTCAGACTCCGGGTTCAAGGCATACTGTACATTGCATTCTCCAACGATCCCAAGGTGCTGGGTCACCTTGATAGCCGTTTGTCGCAGGAGCTGGTACTCTCTGTCATTCAGTGTCTGGCTTGGAGCCACCACTATGGACTCGCCTGTATGGATGCCAAGTGGGTCTAAGTTCTCCATATTACACACCTGTGAAGGGGGATGCCACAAAGGTCACTGGAGGCTGCATCCCCAGGCCCTGTTACCTCTGGGGTATGCCTAACCTGGACCTGAGGGACACAGATCCCTCCAAGATCTCAACCCTGGTCTCTGCTCTTCCAAAAGCTCAGACTGCCTGAGCCAACTCCCCCTCCCCCACCACTCACCGTCACACAGTTGCCATAGGCGTCTCTCACCACCTCATATTCAATCTCCTTCCATCCCTTCAGGGACTTGTCTACCAGCACCTGGCTGGTATGGGCAAAAGCAGGGGCCACAAGAGCTGAGAGCTCCTCCTTGGTGGAGGCAAAGCCAGAGCCTAGGCCTCCCAGGGCAAAGGCTGCACGCACCAGCACAGGGTAGCCCAGCCGCTCAGCGGCTGCCTGCGCCTACAATGAGTGGGAGAGATGAACCAACAGGTTATTTCCTGCTGCCCATAGGATGCCTGGAGCAAGAGAAAATATGATAAAGAAAGTGACATCTATTTCTATCCAACCACGCCTCGAACCTGCTCAAGAGAGTTTGCCGCCTCACTGGGGGCCACATGCTCTCCGATCTCTGCCATCCTGGCTGCAAAGGCACGTCGATCCTCAGTCAGCTCAATGGTCTCCACAGGTGTGCCCAGGACCCGGACACCATACCGAGCTAACACCCCAGCCTTGGTCAGCTCCACGCCACAATTTAGGGCTGTCTGGCCCCCAAAAGTCAGTAATATACCATCTGGCCGTTCATTACGTATCACCTGGGGCAAGAGAGAGGAGTCTTAGGCCTTCACACATTAGGGGTCGGGACTGAATCAAAGTAGCTTAGAAATGCAAAATGACCATAAAACCCCCTATATCCACCAAGAGTCCCTCCTTAGTATAGCCTTACCCCCATCATACCTGAGATACGTAGTGAGGAGTTATGGGAAGGAAATAGACCTTGTCAGCCAAGCCCTGAGAGGTCTGCACTGTGGCAATGTTGGGGTTGATCAGCAACGTCTGAATGTTCTCCTCCTTCAGGGCCTTAATTGCCTAAGAAGACACAAATGGCCCATCAGCTTCTACTACAGGAGCAAGACTGCAAATAATCTTCAGCCAGCATTTCTCCTCTTCTTCCCTTCCCTGTAATCTCAGTCCTAATAACTGACTTCTGTTATTTATCACCTCATTCTTTCTGTATAGCCCCAGAATCAACATTCCTGCTTCAGCCCTTCTCCTTAACACTTTTTTTTTTGGTACCAGAGATTGAACCCACGGGTACTTAACCACTGAGCCATATCTCCAGCCCTTTCTTATTTTTTATTTTGAGACAGGGTCTCACTTGGTTGCTTAGGGCCTCACTAAGTTGCTGAAGCAGGCCTTGAACTTGCAATCCTCCTGCCTTTGCCTTCCAAGCCACTAGGATTACAGGCATGCACTAACACATCCAGTGAGACTCTACCACTTTTGCAGGTCACACACACAGAAAGGTGGGGAAGACTGTGACTTACCTGAGAGCCTGAATAGTCAAACTCCCCAGCTTGGCCAATGGAGAGGCCCCCTGAGCCTAGGATCAGAACCTTTCGTGGTGGTGGAAGCCCAGAGCCAGGGGCAGGAAGCCCAGAGGGACAGAGGCGCTTAGCCAGTCGCTCTCGGACTGTGGAAGCAAACAAACACATGGAATGGCAGAGCTGAGTGGATCCAGGAGACCATTGGGATTAGTCCGTTCATTTTCAGAAGAGTTCAGAATAAACCATGCATCTGATGGCAGAGGGAGGACCACCAGAACACATAACGCATGTCTCCAGAGTTCCTAACAGAAGTGGCATAAACTACCTGAGCTTTGTTGTCTTCCCACCAACAGGAGTTAAACTCCAAACAGGAGTTTCTAATGTATATCCATCTTATGTCTACCCTGGCACCAGCCCTGTTTAGGTCCACAATCCAGTTCTACTCAGAGGTGTACCTGTCTGGCCCCCAGGGTTGCCAGCTGCAGCGTCTTTCACGGTTTCCAGAAAGATATCAAAAAGCAGCTCCATATCTGAAGGACCAGCCTGGTGCTCTGGGTGAAACTGGACACTGTTGAAGAGATTGGATATTTGTCACTGGCATGCCATCAGCAGGTTCAGAGGTGGTTAACAGGTAGAGAAGACTCAGGTCTACTGCTGGACTTTACTTTCCCATCAAGGACCCTAAGGCTTCAAAGCCACACACGTTGCCAGTTACCCTGGCAAGTCTGCCCAGGCTCACCTGAAGAATGGCAGGTTGTCATGTACAATGCCTTCATTGGAACCATCATTGGCGTTGGTGAAGAGAGGAGCCCAACCTACTGGCAGGGAGTCTGCTTCCACAGCAAACCCATGGTTCTGGGATGTCAGAAAGCAGCGACCAGAGCCCACCAGCAAGCAGGGCTGGTTATGGCCTCGGTTCCCATATCTGGAGATGGACACATGTCAAGTCATAGGCCCTGCTCACCCTCTCTTTCTTTCCAGCTATGCCAAACCCAACTCTCCTGGTCCTCACTACTTCTTGCTAGCCCCACTCGTTTATACACTAATACCCTCCAACTCTCTTCCAATCCCCACAGCACCCCTCTACTCCCTCAGGTCTCAAGTGTTGTCCCCTTCCTCTTCTCACAAGCCTCACCTCATCTTGTAAGTCTTAGCCCCAATGGCTAAGGCCAACAGTTGGTGTCCCAGGCAAATCCCAAAGACAGGTCGGGGATTAGATTCAGATAAGACATGACTCAGTGTGGCTACCACATTGGGATAGGAGGCAGGATCACCAGGGCCATTACTTAAGAAAAGACCATCATACCCTGCAGTGGGAGGAAAAGATGACATTGAACATAGCATTTCAACCAGAAGAGGCAAAAGCCCTGGTTCACTGCACCTCATACTGGCTTCGAAACAAAAC
Organism: Aplodontia rufa; assembly: GCA_004027875.1. Taxonomy (NCBI): domain Eukaryota; kingdom Metazoa; phylum Chordata; class Mammalia; order Rodentia; family Aplodontiidae; genus Aplodontia; species Aplodontia rufa. The sequence goes on along the minus strand of PVKS010003016.1, from coordinate 49,623 downwards.
TGAAGGACAGACTTTATGCCAGAGCTGCCGGTCTGAAGCCCTGGGCAGGTCCCAGCTACTCACCTTGGCTGTCTAATTCGTGGTCCCAGGGTACCACAGTGACCTCAGCCCCACGCTGGCAAAGACATCTGATCTGATTATATTTGAGGCCACAGTCCAAAGCTAGGATCCGAGGGGTACCCCCTCCATTGAATATCTGTGGAGTCTAAGAATAAAGGGCAACAGATGGCAGCTATGATCAGCAGGCTGCCCACAGCAACCCCTACCTTTGAGGCCCCCAGTTTCTCTAACACACTGCCACTTACAAAATTCTCCTGTTCTCCCTTTGTACCTTAATGGAGACCTCTGGCACCAGGGGCCGGGCATTGGGGTCCAAGAATGGCAGGGCTGAAGGTTCTGTTCCATTCTGGACCAACTTCCCCAGGAGAGACCCTTGTTCCCGCAACTTCTTAGTCAATTCCCGTGTGTCCACTCCTGTCAAAGCAGCACAGCCTCAGATAACACTCCCCCAAGTCAGTCATCCAAGAAGTGAGACTTCCAGAAGCATTTTCATCCCAGAGCCCTAAGTCACATAGAGCTGGTTCATGGGCATCAAAATTCTGATCAAAGGACACCATGAAGTATTTGTGCCCAAAATATCACATCTGAATTGAACCATGACTCTATATCAATCCAATTACAGAAAGTAATTCCAAGAGGAAAAAGGACATGCTAACTTACACTACAAAAACATAACTGACAAAACGTAGACTATGGACTACTCTAAGAAAAAAACTACCTGTTTTCATCAAATAGTTTACCAGGTCCATAGATTATTTAAGCCATATCAACCAAGTGCAGCATATGAACCTTGTTTACAGCCAGATTCACATAAACATACAGTTAAAAGAAATTAGGTAATCGAGGGCTGGAGAGGTGGCTCAGCTGTTATAGTGCTTGCCTGGCATTCGTGAGGATGAGGGTTCAAACCCCAGCACCCATGTACACAACAAAGTGTTGGAGCAAACAAAAACCACATGAAAAACTAAATAAAATTGATTCTTTCTCTCTCTCACTGTCCCTCTCTCTTTTTTTTTTCAGGGCTGAGGACCTGCCCCTCTCTCTTAAAAGAAAAAAAAGTAGATAACTGAGGAAATTTTCAACATTGCCTAAAATATAAGGAATTAAATTTTAAAAAGTATAACAGTATTAGTCATGTTTTTTGAAAATATCTTTCTTATGGGTATTAAACTATTGTAGATGAAAATGATGTGAAGTTTGAGATTTGTTTCAGAATAACCTTGCCGTGGTGATGAAATAAAATTAGTGCTGAGTTGATGATTATGGAAACTGGAATTCATTATACTATTCTTTCCTTTGTATGTTGAAAATCTTCCATCTGAGAGACAGCTCAGGTTCTTTCCCAAGCCCTAACCCAAATCTAAACTTTGGATACTTTCTATCACCATAGACCCTGGTTCTGAAAGACTTTAGAAACCTTCTGATTCTTTCCATCTAAGCACAACTGTGCTCTCTCCTGACACACCAGTGCTCGTCACCATACCTTGCAGGCCAGGGATGCCATGCTTCTGCAGCCACTCATGAAGGGTGTAGGTGGCACTCCAGTGGCTGGGTGTGGGGCAGCACTCTCCCACCACCAGTCCTGCCACATGGATCTTTGAGGATTCAAACCACTAGAGAAGAAAAGGGGAGATGGTGAAGAGCACAGGGCCAACTATCTCCCTAAGGCATTGGCCCCCACTGTCTGGCATGGGCCCCCACTCAACCACACCAGAAGATCCGTCATTCCTTCAATACACTCAGTACTTTATGCTTTTGCACAGAAGTTCCTTTACCAACTTTGCTCTGCCCGACAGAAAACACTGAACACACAGCATGCCTGTTTGATGACTGAAAAAAATGACAATCTGCTTTTCTCTTTTTTTCCCTTTTATCCAAAATTGAGGTCACAAATCCTCTTTCCTGTGAAGGCACCCCTATTTACCTACTGCAGTTTATGCCTCCTTCTGAGAGCTCACCTAACACTTTCTCTTCTTGCTATTTGTATTGTATTATGAATATGTATTTGTGCCTGTTAGAAAGAGGACAAAGTATCTGACACATGGTATCTGTTAACAAACATTTACTGAATATTTCCTAGGTGCAAACATTTTAATAGATCACGGGGGAAAAGCGGTGAGTACGAAAAGAAAAGATGAAGTTCTTGTCTTCCTGATATGAATTTCCAACTTAAGGAGCCAGAAACTAACAAGATAACATGTAAATAAATGTTAATTAGAGTGTGATAAAAATAGTAATGAGATAGGTACATAATACTAAAAAATAAAAGTTGCAAGGTACTCATTAGACATGATTATATTCCTTTCCCACTTCATTTGGGGTTATCATTCAAAAAAGAATAACGTTGTTACTCAATGAACAACATTTAATAATGAAACAGAAAGTTTCTGTGGGAGGGAGCAGCACATTTAAATTACATTCAGTTGAACAATAAAGGGCTTACAGGTAGATGGACGTTGAGGTGATCTGATGAATGTTTGGCAGAACCTCCCCTGGCTAGGTGGAGAAATCCACACGTGTGCAAGTGAATTTACAGCACATATGACACAAAAGCATCAGTGGCGGCTTCTTGTGGTTTTAGGAGGTCTCATGTCCACTGATCCTATCAGGGTCTCAATTTTGCAGCTTTATAAACTCAATTTTGTCAGTGTGCCCATAGCTGATAAAGCTGATGACTGATTCACAAGATACTACATTATAAACTAGAATGCAGTGTGCTTAAAGGTTTACAATGAAGGGTCCTTTTCAGGAATAGTAATAAAAGTATCTCTTATTCAGAGTTCCCTTTTCCCAGTATTAGGGTGACTGGGGAGACAAATTAAGAACTAAAGGCTCAGCAAGCCTAGAATCAGGACAATGTTGTTTTGAGGAATCATGAATGTAGGCTATGGTGACTTCACTATTATCTAACCACCATGTGTTGATTTTTTTACTTGAACTCTCAGAGGGTAACTTAGTTTCCAAATTCCAGAGAAGAGGAATGGGGAAATCTCACTCTAGCAGGACACTCAATTTTAGAGTCTAGAGTAAAACACTATTGAAAAGCAGAAAATGAGACAAGGCAATGTAAGGCATGTAGAAGATAACATCACTGGTTTTGTAGGTAAACTAGTACTCACTGTCACCCTGAAAGGCATGATTCTAGCTTCCAAAATCCTAATTTACGTAAGGCCAAGGCACTGCTCCCCTCACATGACTCTGCTGCTAAAAACCCTTCATTAATAAATTAAGCCCGGACTGGTTTGGTTTCAAGGCCCTCCACACCCACTGCAACCTATCTGCAGGCTTTTTTTCCTCATTACTTCTGCTATTCCAGCAGTTTCGACAACTGCACCCCCAAATCTTTTGCCACTTTCCTGGATGCGTATCTTCACTACAGACAAAATATTCTCAAAAGGGGTATTCCTCGGAGGTCTGCGGCACTCCGTGCCTCTCAAGGTACTTAACAATCCCCAGCAGCAGTCGTCTTAGTATTTATCGCTTCGGTGGCGATCTTTGTTCTTTTCAGGATGCCTAGCAGGGTGTCACTGCCGATTCTCCGGCAATAGTTAACAACTACCGATTTGAAAAGGAATGTAGAGAAAGCACTGGGCGTGGCTACCTTGCTGAGGCCGAACTCATCCACTTCATCCGCCGGGATGCCATAGTTGCCGATCAGAGGATATGTCAGCACTAAAATCTGTGCCTTGTAGGAAGGGTCGGTGAGGGCCTCGGGGTAGCCGACCATGCCGGTCTGAAACACTGCAGAAAGAGGTGGGGCTGGGCTCGGGCACCGGCACCCTCCGGAGCGCCGCCCGCGCGGGGTACAGCCTCGTGGTGAGGGGTGAAGGGGGCCGGGGCCCCGAGTGGGGACGAGGGCGCGTGCAGGCGGGGCCGGGCATCGCGGGTTGGGCAGAAGGGCATCTGAGGGGATGCGATCGGCAGCCCGCCCGGGCTCGCTTACCCACTTCCCCGGCGGTCGACACAGCGGCCCCGAAGGGCCGGCCCCGCAGCACCGACCCGTCCTCCAGCACCAGGGCCGCCATGGGGCCGAGCTGAGGCGGGGGCGAGCACAGAGACGCGGGGGGCGCTGCACGCCTCACTGGAACCACGCGAGGGCGGCGCGCCGGACTCGGTCCACGTGGCTCGCTGCACGGAGCGCCGGAGAGAAGGCGGGCGCCGCGAGGCTGGAGCCCTAGGCGCGCTCGGCAGCGGCACGAGTGCGGCGGCGCGGGCAGCCGGCGGCGTGAGGGGCGGGGCCGGGCACGTTCGGGGCGGGGCCGGGTCGCCGCCGCCGCGTCCGGTGAAACCCTGCTGCACCAAAGCAGCCCCCTAAGCAAGAGCACCCAAGGCGGGGCGCCGCTCCTAGAAAGAAGAGGGGGAAAAGAAGAACGAGACAAAATGTTTATTATAGTCAAGAGCACAAGTGGGAACTGGTCCTAGCCCATTCGTAAGTCTCCCACACCGATTTGGTGTAGTTTTTCTTCTTCCTTCCAAAAGCAGCCTCAGATTTAGGAGGGTCCTCTGGTCAAAGATGCCCGTCAAGGAAACAACACATCTTCCTTGCTGAGCCACACATCAGGATGATCTCAGGTCAGTAGGCAGCCCTGTGTAGTTCATGAAGTCTTGGCTTTTCGGCGCTGGGTTCCCCAAAGCAAAATGGAGATGGATAGTGTGGTGGATCCCAGAATCCCGAAGAACATAAATAGTGAGAAGGAGCCCTGTGATTAACAGACCAAAAAAATATCACACAGCATTACACAGAGAAGTACATCCTAACACCTAGTTCTTTCCCACAACCTATGTCCTCATTCTGGGCGATTCCTCTATAGTTCCCCTTCTCCAGGTAACTGGCATCAGCTTCCTGTCTTGTTGCTCTCCTTTCACAGAGGTTCTTGCCCTACGCATTCTTTTTATCACTAATAAGAACGTCTCATTCCTCACCTGGCGCATACACTTGTATCCATGGAAGCCATCAGCACAAACACACTGCAAGAGACCAGGACCATTAGGTGCACAAGATCCATTCTCAGGACATAGTTCTGGGAGTCAGAGAGAAATGGCTTTCATTAGGTATATTTCTGAAATATCTGCTTTAACTTAGTTCTCAGAATACAAAAATCAGAATATAATAATACATTTAAGACCTTTCCTTTCCAAGGGGTTGGAGCCTCAGAACTCTGTCCAAAAAGCACTTAAGCATCATTATCTTTGTGATCTAAAGCAGAGACTATAAAGGAGAAAGGGAAATTCCCAGAAGGTTGAAGATAAGAGAGCATACCTGGGTCCCCAGTGCGATTGCAAAGGTTCTTTTGGCCTTGGCAGATCTGGTTGTCTATACAAGAGGTAATGTTTTCCCAGGCATTAATACCTCCAGGACAGCTTACACCTTGTGGCAGTACCCTGAAGACAACACAAGTGGTCATAATGTGCAGCCTGAGAGGCTGAGGGTGTAACTTAGAGGTAGAGCAAATGCTTAGCATGTGAGAAGCCATGGATTCAATCCCCAACACAAAAAAGAAGGGGGGAAAAAAAAACCTCACAGCAATGTCCCTCTTTGATTATCTTGCCATATCCTGTTACTCACAGAGTCTGGAGCTGGGTAAAGCCACGGAAGGTGTTAGCCAAGTCATTCTGAAGGGGGTTTGCTTGAAGGTCTCTGCAAAGTATACACTGTTAGCACTCTGCTCATGAAAGCAACCTATTTACATTACACCCTATAGATATTACCTTCCTGGACTGATAATACAATCCTTTTCCTGAGTTGTCCAAGTTTGAAGAAATAATATTTATATACTTTTTAAAGGGTCCACCCCCAGACTTTCTTATCAAGCACTTCACCTTTTGGGCAAGAGGGTCCCTAACCACTTACATGATAACAGCAGTATATGCCTGAGAAAAGTTCGGCCCAGGATCTTTCAAAGAACAGTTCTGGAGATCCAACCTGAGAAAACAAAGCAATTAGAACTACATATCTTTTTCATCCAAGGCGAAGTTTGTATTTGGCTATGCAATCCCCTTTTCAGCTAATGTTAAGTGAATACAACTGAGCCACAAACTAGGTGCTGCGGTGGACATTTCAATTATGCATTATCTGATACAATTAACAATAGCTATATGTAGTTACTTTAGCCTAGAAATTCAGTGTTTCGTTTGCATTAGTCACATTTCAAGTGCATGCGAAATAGCCATGTCAGTGGCTACTGTGTTGGTTAGTACAGATTTAAAACATTTCCTTCATAGAAAATTCTACTGGACCACACTGTTCTAATCATTATATCTATGCATTATTTCTATGTACATACTGGAAGAAATTTTGTTTCTTGTCTTGATTAGTGAATCTTATATTGATTCTGAGATCCACACAGGACATTTAAATGGCAAAAAAAAAAAAAAAAAAACCCACAAAAATACAAGTCACATGAAGTTTTTTCCAAGTGCAGTTTCTGTTAACAGACTGATTCTAAACTCCTGGACATTAAAGACCATGACACATAATCTTTTCTTCAATATCTATTGCTTTCAAGCCAGGTGTGGTGGTGCACACTTGTAATCCCAGCAGGTTGGGAGACTGAGGCAGGAGGATTGCACGTTCAAAGCCAGCCTCAGCAATTTAGCAAGACCCCAACTCAACATAAAAAATAGAAAGAGATGGGGATATGGCTCAGTGGATAAGCACAGCTGGATTCAATTCCTGATACAAACAAAACAACAAAAGCCCATCTCTTTCTTCCCAGACTTTTATTCTACAAACATTTACTGAGTGCCAGGTGCAGTGGTGCATACCTGTAATCCTAGCAGCCTGAGAGGCTAAACCAGGAGAATCACAAGTTTGAAGCCAGCCTGGTAATTTAATGAGACCCTGTCTCAAAATAAAAAGGGCTGCGGATATAACTTAGTGATAGAGTATACCTGGTTTCCCCAGTATTGGGGGTAAAAATTACTAAGTACTTACAAATTGCAAAAATTGGGAGAGTATAAAATACACATAACTCAGTATCTTAGCCTTCAAGTGTATTACAATGTAGTAAGGGAACAAGATCAACAAAAAACTCAAAAAATGGGCTGGAGTGGTGGCTCAGCAGTTATGGTGCTTGCCGGCATGCGCGAGCACATGAATTCAAACCCCAGCACCACATACACAATGAAGTCTTGGAGCAACGAAAGCCACATGAAAAACTAAATAAAAAATTGTTTCTCTCTTTCTTACTGTCCCTCTCTCTTTAAAAAAAAAAAAAAAAAACCGAAACAATGTATACATTAAATTACAATATGAGGGGGCTGGAGCAGTAGCTCAGCAGTTGTACCATTTGCCTGGCATGTGCGAGGACACGGGTTTGAACCCCAGCACCACGTACACAATGAAGTGTAGGAGCAATGAAAACCAGATGAAAAACTAAATAAATTTTTTTTCCCTCTCTGTCCCTCTCTTAAAAAAAAAAAAAAATTCAGGGCTGGAGCACTGGCTCAGTGGTTACGGCGCTTGCCTGGCATGAGAAGGAACCTGAGATCAAGCCCCAGCACCACATGCACAGCAAAGTGTAGGATCAACGAAGGCCACATGAAAAACTAAATGAAAATGATTCTCTCTTTGTCTCTCTCTCACTCTCCCTTTCTCTAAAAAAAAAATTACAATATGAAAGAAATCATAGGACAGCATACACATAAATTTGATATAAACATTGTTACAAGTGTTACTGTGGGATTTAGTACTAGGGAAGATTCACAAAGGATGTTGGAATTCAAGGATGGCTATGTCCTAATTTGGTGGAGGAAGACAATTTTAGTTAGGGAAGAGGCCTGAATAAAGAAACACAGATGAAGTGCTTCTGAGGGGGAGGCAAGTCTGGCTGGAGCTAAGACCCTTATGAAGGGCTTGAGTGCCAAGTAATTGAAATAATGGTGGAAAAATGGGACTAATTCATGATAGTTCATGGTGCATGCCTATAATCCCAGCAATTTGGGAGGTTGTGGCAGGATTGCAAATTCAAAGCCAGCCTCAACAACTTTGTGAAGCCCTAAGCAATTTAGCAAGATCCTGTTTCAAAATAAAAAGTAAAAATGGGCTGGGATGTTGCTTGGTGGTTAAGCACCCTGGGTTCAATCCCTGGTACCCCTCTAAATAAATAAATGGAATGATAATGAAAACAATTTGGCTTCCACAAAGCTTAATATAGAGAAGTATTTAGGTAGATTAGGGAAAGAGAGCAAGACATGACATTGTGAGTTTGAAGTCAGAGTGCACCCAGAATGAAATATTCAATACGAAGAGGTACCCTGGAGCTTGAAGATGTCAAAGGTCACTAAAAAAGATCTAGTTTTGGGAGAGATATGCATGATGGTTATAGTTGAAGCCATTAAGAATAAGTAGATTCTCAAAACAGTGTAAAGGTAGGAGCTGGAGTGGTGGCTCAGAGGTTATAGCAGGGCTTGCCTGGCATGTGCGAGGATGCAGGTTCAAAACTCAGCACCATGTACACACCGAAGTGTTAGAGAAAGAAAGGCCAGATGAAAAATAAACAAAATTGATTCTCTTTCTCTCACTCACTTTCCCTCTCTTTAAAAGAAAAAGTGTAAAGGAAGAAAGGCAGCTAGGCCAAGGAGTGGACCTGAGGGACTAACCTGCATGAAGGGCCAGGAAGAATTTGCATCAAAAACAAAAATGAGGGCTGGGGCAGTGGCTCCCTTATGATGCTTGCCTGGTATGCTCAAGTATGCAAGTTCAAAACCTAGCACCAGGTACAAATGAAGTTTCCTATCAAGGAAGGCCACATGAATAACTAAAAATAAAAATTGATTCTCTCTTTCCCTGTCCTTCTATCTTAAAAAAAAAAATTAATCAGAAATGGAAGAAAAGTCGTATTAGTAGTGTCTTGAAGGACAAAGGGGGAAATCTCCTGGAGACACACAGTAAATAACCCAAAGACTTGATAATAAAGAACAAAGTTCTTTTGAAAATGGTGCCATAAAAACCTATTTTTAAAAATGCCAAAACTATGACTTTTAAGCAGTTTTGTCCAGGAGGAACAGGATCGTTTACCTAGCCAAAAATGCTAGAACAAATGTAAAAGGTTGAGAATCGTGGTTTAGATGCCTCCAATTAGGCACCATTATACATCCCCAAACCCAATCTGGTCAAGGCTTGTAGACTTGGGTCTGAGAACTCTTTTCCGCTCTCTGAGAATGTCTTCTCCTCCCTCACCCCAAGATGGTGCCCTTCTCATTCAGGCAGCAGCGGGCGTGCAGTATTAGGTCCGAAGTCTGCTTACAATAAAAGGCCACTTCTGACAAATTTTGCACACTCCCTGGACACTGGGTGCATATCTGCAGAAGAGAAAGAAACCTTATTAGGGCTCTAGAAAGAAAAGCCAAGAAGAGAACAAACAAGAATCAAGAGTTCACTGCCAGTACACCTCTCCAGAATTCCTTTAACACAGGGGAGGTAGCTCGGGTCATATCTTTTTATCAGGCTGGACTAGGAGATGCCATTTCTTCCCCCAGAGTCAGGCGCCGAAAGAGCGCAGACTTTCAGTACCAGTCCTTGCCCAGGGAAGATCCTTATCTTTAAGGATCACTACCCAACATATTTACTATGCCCTCTCCAAGAGACTTCTCAACCTGACAGCCCCAGTTTGGCCAAGTGTAAAAGGGCTGCAGGTACACAAAGAACTCGTCAAGCATTACGGAAAGTACAGTCCTACCACCGCACCACGTACGGCATTCGTGACTGGACAGCGTGGAGAAGAGTCATAGAACTCATCTGCACCAAGAACTTAAAATTATTCAGAGGGCGAGGAGATCGAATTTCAAAGGTCTTTGAATGTGGGCAGCGCGAGGACACCGGAGGCCTGGGCAATGTGAGTACTCGGAAGCAGGATCGTCTGGGGTACCCCCGCGACGGGGGTCGGGAGGCTACAGGGAGGAAATCCGAGCTTCCAGCCCGCAGGGGAAGGGGAGAGCCGCGGGCAAGGGCGACGCACGAAGGGTCGTCAGGCTGTAAATTTGCTTCTGTACCTCGGGTAGCGCCAGAGCCCTTTCCACGCCCAGAGCGAGGAGCAGGGCCACAGTCCTTGGAACCAGGCTCGCACCAATGCCGGGCTCGCTAGGAGCCATTTCGGGCCTCTTCGACCTCCTCGACGGCTCGCGAGAGCAGCGCGCGCGGCCCCGCCTCCGACGTGCCAGGCCCTCCCTGGTGCGTGACTTAACCAGCCTCTAGCGATCATCTCGGGGCGTGGCTTAATTGGACGGGTCCAATCGCCCGGGGGCGGACTTCCCCTGGAGGGCGTCGCCGGTCTCGGCACGCTAGTCCTCGTTCGGGGCGGACAGACTCCCCCGCCTCTTCATTGCCCTCTTTAGCGCAGGCCACCCCTTTCGCCCTTAGCTACCTTGAGCCGACTGCAGGCTCCATCAGCCCCGCGTTCTGGGCGTCCGGACGCCAAGGTCGCGCCTCCTCAGAGGCTCCGGCCGCTCCATCCGCCCTCAGTAAACATGGCGGCCCGGTGGCTGGGGCGGGCAGGGGGCGGGGCCCCGCTGTCACCCGGTCAGAGCGCTGCCAGCCCAGGCAGCCCTACACCCACGTGTGGAAGCCCAGGTGGGCCGGGCGGGAGTGGGCGGGGGCGCAGAGGCTGGGCAGAGAAGCTTCGGGGCGGGAGGGGAGAAGCGGGGAGGGCGGAGCGGAGTGTCACCGGCGTGGGGACTGGAGAGGTCTGAAGTGCGAGCAGCGGAGAGGTGAGCTCGGCACGTGTGGAGGGAAGGGAAAACCCGGAAAGAAAGCGGGTGAGGGTGATGGAGGAGCGGAGGGCAGATCCCGGCGGGAGGACACGAGCCTAGGAACGTCCCGGGCGCCCAGTCTCCTTCACCTCGGTCCTGAGACCACGCAGCGTTCCGGAGCTTACTCAGGAGGTAGGGGCAAGATAGACTTGCGCTTATGTCTCTCTCTGTCTCTGTCTCTTGCCTTTCCAAAGAAAGGGAGCGATGCTGATTTCAGAAAGAAAGAAGGGACCTTCCTAGCCCTGGCTGAGCCACGGAGGTAAGGAAAAGCATCTCCGTCCCAGTGTAACCAACCAACCTTCTAACTGAGGGTGCAGGGGGAGCCCCGCTCCCGGAGGAACAGTGTTGGCTTTGGTTAGCGCCCCCCAAAATCACATCGAACCCAAGCTGAGCTCACCTCGAGTACCCAGCAGACCCTTCCTTTCCAAGTGCCCCCAGGTATCTGCCTGGGATACAGTTTTCTGTACTGGGTACATTGTGTATGGGAATCTTTGGAATTTGCAGTTACATTCAACTGGCAGGCAGATTTTCCAAGATGGTAGTACGTATTGGCATTTCCACGATAAGAGACCTTAAGCCTTTCAGACCTTGAGGAATTTTAGGCACAAGATAAATTTTGAGGGAATTTTTTGTGGTAATTGGTCCTACAGCGGGCCTTTTACCTTTTGTAGGAGTCAAAAAAAAAAAAAATCCAATTCAATGTGTGACCAAAGTGAGTAAGGCTTTTTAAAAGGGGAGCCCCACCGGCTGTTTGTGCCCTAGTGTGTTGAAGTTTTAGTGGAACAACTTGATTCTTCTCTTGACTCCAATTCTCTGAGACAGGCAAGTTCATTGGATTTGGATCAGTGTAAGGTTTTTAGAAAGGCAGTGTGCTCTGTTCCTGGAATCAGATTGTGTTCGATGAAGGCTTTTGTTACTGGATCAGTTTTTTTCCTGTCTTCTCCAGTTTTCTTCAGCCATCCAAGAGGGTTCTCTGTACCTCCTGGAAATAGAATTTTATCGAGAAGCCGCATCAGTTTATCCCAGCAGTAGAATGTCCCAGTCCTTCCTATAAACACCTACCTATCCTTACCACTAACACTTGAGTTCCACATGTTCTTGTTGCACACAGCAGACACCTCTGACTTCCTTTCTATTAGTTCCATCATCTGTATTGTAGGAGTAAAAATTTGCCAAAGAGGAACAAGAAAACTCAAGATGTTGCAATATACAAGAGCCCAGGGCATCTTTAGATTAAACCAGAGTGGCCTGTTAGGAACCTTGTTCTAGAGACTATCATTTGTGACTGTAGAACATGTGACCCAAGAGTCACCAGCTCTGAATTCATTTCATTGGTCCCAGGAGGTTCAGAGTTCAGGTTTAGTCTGTGTGAGGCCATACCTTGCTAACCAGGCAACATCTGCCCAAGAATGCCGGAGAGCCAGGAGATGGCTTGATCTTTCCTCTAGTGGGCAAGAGCAGAAGGCACAGTTTATATTAATCTGTTTCTAGATTAGTTGAAGTCTGAACTGTGGTTCATGAATGACTGACTACAATTAGCACCGTGTTCCTGTCTTGGGAGTAGTAAAGACAGGGTCTCTCTGATGAATCATCTGTCATAGTTGCAAACAACACTCTTTAGAAGTGTTTGGTATGACCTTAAGCAAATTATTTAAGTCTCAGTTACCTTGTGAAAACTAGAGAGTATTCCTGTCTTAAAGTGTAACATGGTATTTTGAAAGCGTTAGCTGTTGTAATTTCATTATTTAGTGTTACTGATGTGTATAAAGCACTTCACACACTGCTGAGCTGTACAGCAAGTGTTCAGAAAATGTTAATTGTCATGTTAGGCTATCTAAATACATGACACTCTGGTATTTTTTTTTCTCCATACCAATAAGTACCCCAAGGGGATTTGAATGGGGAATCACTAGACCTGGGTTCTAATCTAACCTCTCATTTAATTGGCTGTGCTTATGGAAAGTTCACTTGAATCATCTGGTCCTTTATGAGCTTATCTGTGGCATGAGGGGGTTGTAACATGATCCTCTAAGATTTCTTTAAGTTTTGAAGTTCTGTGATCTACCTTTGTTCCTCTGAGTATTGAGATGGGTTCTTAGAAGATTACTATTTCTTGTGTAGGAGTTAGAAAAGCAACTTTCCCATCTTCTCTCAGTTACTCCTTTACAATTCCCTCTAACACACAGGGTGCCAAGAGTGACTTAGGCTAAAAGCCTAATCCATCCAGGAATGCTGTTGAATGTGAGCTCCCTGCTCCCCATTCTGGAACTTCTAGGGCTGACTTGGGGTGATAGGGCCAGCGATTGGTTCCCTGAATGAGCCAGAGCAAATAGCTGCTGAGCTTTTCCCCACCCCCCCAGTTATTGGTCTCTTCTTAGCCACTTATACAACCAGACCCTCATCCTGTGCCCAGCTCTGAGCAGCTCTGCCTCAGAACAGGGATTACTTTCTCCAGGTAGGAATCTGTACATATCAGTGTGCAACCATTCTCCCCAGCTGTTTTCCTTGCTCCTACTTCCCCAACTGGTTAGCATCTCTCCACAGTGGTCCTGGAATCATGACTTTCAATCCCTGGTTCCAGTGCATACCTCGTAACTTGCCTCTCTCACTTTTGAATCCCACCGTTCTTGCCATATTTGCTGTTGCCTGTGGTAGGGAAGGTCGAGGGTCTGAGAGGTTGGATATCAGGTTGATTGAGTAGTATTGGAGGAAAAGAAAGGGTCACAGAGTAGTTGGCCTGTTCATTCCCAGAATGGAGTTTGGGCTGCCATGGAGGCAAGTTTACTGGTGATCAGTGCGGAGAAGGGGTACTGTTAGGAGGGTGACTCTGGGAATCATGGGTGGTGGGGCTGAGGCCAGGTGAACAGGGGAAGCCCTGCTGTCGTTAGTCTCCATTTCTTCTTCCCTGCAGGGCCGTCGCGCCAGGCTGGGCTCTGTTGGCTTAATGCATTATAGTGATTGGGTCTTTGCCTACAAGGCAAAGTTTATATTAATTCTGAGAAAAAATTGGGGCTAGAGTTAATTTTTTTCTACTTGGGTGGAGGCCCAAGAATATTATTGAATTTCACAGCTTTGCATACCCAAAGGTCCTGGCCAAGTTATTGTCTCCTAGCTTTCTCACCCTGCTGCTCCTCCTTCCCCAATTTCCCCTACCCAACTTATCCGCGGCCTTCAAGGGCAGTTACCACTACACTGGTGGGTGCAACTCTGATGGATATGCCGCGTCTCAGACCTGGGGGTGGGTGGCCATGAAGGCGGAGTAGGCTTGACTAGGAATTGACTCCTTGCAGCTCACCCTGGACCATGTTGCTGGGTGGAGGAGGAGGAAGACGGTGATACCGTGGCTGGGAGCCAGCTTGTAGCCACTTGCCTGCCCCTGCCTAGCGCAGTGGCAGCTCAGAACCCAGGAACTGCACCTGGCTGCACAGCACAGTCGCCGCCAGGATGAGTGTAGGGGCAAGCACCTCAGCCCCTGTTCTCCTGACCTTGGACACAACCATGGCCACATCCATCCTTTCCCTTGTGGACTATGTGGTATTTGTTCTGCTGCTGCTTCTCTCCCTGGCCATTGGTCTCTACCATGCTTTTCGTGGCTGGGGCCGCCATACTGTTGGCCAACTACTGATGGCAGATCGCAAAATGGGCTGCTTTCCGGTGGCGCTGTCCTTGCTGGCCACCTTCCAGTCAGCTGTAGCCATCCTGGGTGTGCCGTCTGAGATCTACCAGTTGGGGACCCAGTATTGGTTCCTGGGCTGCTCCTACTTCCTGGGGCTGCTGATACCTGCACACGTCTTCATCCCTGTATTCTACCGCCTGCATCTCACCAGTGCCTATGAGGTGAGCAGGGAAGGTTGGGGAAGGCATGGGGCCCTCCAGAGATAGGAATGGAGAAGAGAATAGGCCATATGTGAAGGAAGTAGGACCTGAGACCACCTCCACCCAAGGAGAGTGATAGAGAACTTCCCTGAATTTTTCAGTTCTTCCTGGGTGGAGTGCAGGTAGGGGTGGGAGTCAGGGGAACGCCTGACTTGGACATGCCTTGGATATTCCCTTCTGGGTCTTTTGAGGGAAGAGGAATGTGTTGTGGACGGTAGAGTTGGGTTAAATGTCATATCTATCTTTCTGTGTATTCCTACTCAGTACCTGGAGCTCCGATTCAATAAAGCAGTACGAGTTTGTGGAACTGTGACCTTCATTTTTCAGATGGTAGGTGGAATGTGACAGAAATTGAGCCTGGGGCATGTAGGGAGCTGAACTCAGGCATGCTGAGAAGGAAATGGAGTCTGCTTTCAGACTGTTAGGATTGAAATTCCTGTGAGGGGTCAATATCAGTGACATTCTCAGGGCATTCTGGCCCATTTTATCCAGTGCCACCAAAGATACCATGGTGATAGTAAGCCAGACTTTAGGAGGAGAAGTCAGAGGGGAGTGAACATAGGAGAAGGGGAGCCTGAGGATATTAGGGCTGAGGTCCATCCTTCTCTCATTCCACCTGCATTTCCTCTCCCCGTCTCATCCTTTACACATCCAACAGGTGATCTACATGGGGGTCGTGCTCTATGCTCCATCCTTGGCCCTCAATGCAGGTGAGGAGTCATGGCCCCTGGTTTCTAGCAGTGGCAGTCTGGGAAAACACCTTTGGGAAGGTCAAAGAAAGGCAGTGTGCCAAAAGAACCTAAGGTTGAACAGGGAGTTAATTTATTGCCTGGGCTCATAGGTTGGCCTCTGCCAAAGGTGGAAGAAGACTTGGTCCACCTTACTTGAAAGGCAATCAAACCTTACTGTGCCTCGCCTGAATTGGTTAATCAACACCTTTTGGTGGAGCTCTGCAAACATTTTTCCCCATTGTGGTGAATGATTTATTTCATCTTTAATGACTAATTGCTTCATCTCTATGACTTGACATAGCTACACCCACCAGGGCTTCTCTGGCCTCTCCCTTGAGAAGCCCTCTTCCAGAGATAGGAGTGAGACTCTTATCTGCTTACAGTGACTGGCTTTGACTTGTGGCTGTCTGTGCTGACCCTGGGCATTGTCTGCACAGTCTATACCGCATTGGTAAGTGCAGTGTGTCCTCAGGGATGGAGGGAAGGTGGGAGGAGAAGGAAAAGAAGGGATGTGATAAGAATATGGGTGAGGAGAATGGATGAAATCTAGGGGTAAGGGGGTGAGGTAGGTTGAGTTTTAGAATGGGAGGTAGGAGAGGGATGGCTTGTGAAGGCAGGAGTTGGATGGGAATGATGCCAAGAGAGTCTCATGTGATTACTGTCTGGCAGCTGCATAGCCCCCTTGCTGATGGAACAGTGTCCTCCTGGTGGATGATGTGGTAGACATCTGTGGCAGGTGTGCTGTCTTTTCCCTGCAGGGTGGGCTGAAGGCTGTCATCTGGACAGATGTGTTCCAGACACTGGTCATGTTCCTAGGGCAGCTGGCAGTCATCATCGTGGGGTCGATCAAAGTGGGAGGCTTGGGGCATGTATGGGATGTGGCTTCCCAGCATGGCCGCATCTCTGGGATTGAGTAAGTACATCCTTCCTCCTGACTGGGATCTGCAGTAGTTGCTGAGCCCATCCTAGAGCCTGGCGTCTGAGCATAGTAAGCAGACGGCATGCTGGGAAACTTGGGTGCAACACTACAGGGGCAAGAAGCTGGCCCTACAGAAAAGGCAGGTGAGCACAAATGCCCTGCCGGTGCTTCTGGAGGATGAGGGCATTACCTGAATGAGTACCTGGGATGAAGCTGGGATTGGAAAAAAAGAAACTCTCCCTCCAAATTGCTATGCTATTTCTTGGGTCCACCCAGGTTGTTGTCTTAGGTCACTTCCTTGGCCTAGCAGTGGTATCTCTGCTCTGCTGTCCACTGAACCCTCTTGTTAGGAGGACAGGAAGGCAAGTATATGTCTTGGATGCTAGCATTGTGTGTGACTTGGTGGCATCTGTTGCAGGCTGGATCCGGATCCCTTTGTGCGGCACACCTTCTGGACCTTGGCCTTTGGGGGTGTCTTCATGATGCTCTCCTTGTATGGCGTGAACCAGGCTCAGGTGCAGCGTTACCTCAGTTCCCGCACAGAGAAGGCTGCTGTGCTGTGAGTGCTGGGTCAGGAAGCAGTGGAGCAAGGGCTAGAGGAGGGGGTTCCCTGGAGTTGGGGCAAGGCAGAATGGCAGGTGCACACACACCCACTGGAACCAAAAGTAGGCCTCCTTTCTGGAGGTTCAGGAGGGTGTGCCTGGGGATGCCCGTTAACCGCATCTTTCTCCTTGACACTGACTTTTCAGCTCCTGCTATGCGGTGTTCCCCTGCCAGCAGGTGGTCCTCTGCATGAGCTGCCTCATCGGCCTGGTCATGTTCGCCTATTACCAGGAGAATCCCATGAGTGCCCAGCAGTCTCAGGCAGCTCCTGACCAAGTGAGAAGGCCTCTCTGGCTCCCCTCTGTGCTCACAAGAGACCAGACGTGGCCTCCAAGCACAGCATCTGGGTGGCTACAGAAAAGACTCCTGGAGTGGATAGGAGATGGATATAAAGTCCTCTCCAGCTCTGAGGTTCCAGCAGAGTAGCCCGTCATATCCCAGCCCTGTCGTCACCTCATTAGTGCTCATCCTGTTAGGGGGGACAGGGTTCCTTTTACCTACTCCTCTGCCTGGAGCTGTCACATGCCTGGTCTTATCTAAGCCTCTCTGTAGTGTCATTTTACAGAGAGAAACCGCCTTGCTGAGGTAGGCATTGTGCTGACATCACACTGCTAGTCAGAGGCAGAGCTGGGACATGCGCTGCTATGTGTCATTCTCCAGAGCCCCCTTTCCTCTCGACTTTGGGGAGGTGTCTTGGGGCAGCAGATGCCTATGTGTCTGGCTCCCTGTCCTGATGCCCCCAGGCTCTGGGGACTGGCTGGGGCATGTGCAGAGGGGCTTCCCTGCACAGCCTGCCTGGGAAAGGCATCCCTCTGAGGAGTGCTGTGTGCTCTGCTCTGCTTGCAGTTCGTCCTCTACTTTGTGATAGACCTCCTGAAAGGCCTGCCGGGCCTGCCTGGGCTCTTTGTTGCCTGCCTCTTCAGTGGCTCCCTCAGGTACCCCCTTCGACCAGTTGCTTCAGGTGTGGCGATCCTACCTCTGCTTGGTACAAGGGGACAGGTGGAGGAGGGATCCCACTGAGTTTCTCACTGTGCCATCCATTGCGAGTGACAAGACAGCCAGCTGCGTAAGACAGAGCACGGCCTCTTCCAGGAGATGCTCTGTTTTGATGAAGAGTTCTTTTACAATATCAGGAATGGACATACTTGAAAAAGGACAGTGTTCCAGGATCAGTGGTAGAGCAATTAACCTATCACACGGGAGGCCCTAGGTTTAGTCCCAAGTGCTGCAAAGTTAGAAAAATCTACAAGGCACAGTGTCCTTGCCATCCAGACCTCTCTGGTTCCAGCTGTGGGGATGGTTTCTAGGCTACATTATGTCATCTCTGCCACCGTTAGCGCACTGTTCCCTCTATAGAGTCCCTTGTTAGTTCTGTCTTGGCTCCTGGGCACAGTGCAGCTCGTCATTCTCTTTCTCCTTTCCAGTACCATATCTTCTGCTTTTAATTCATTGGCAACTGTGACAATGGAAGACCTGATTCAACCCTGGTTCCCTGAGTTCTGCGAAGCCCGGGCCATCGTGCTTTCCAGAAGCCTTGGTGGGGTTACACTTCCCCATATCATCAGTCTTATTCTTTCTGAGATACACCATGACTAGTATCAACACCCATTTTATCCTGGGCTCACCACTGCCTGGTGAAGCCCATAGCCTTTGTGCATCTCAGGACATTTCCTGGGGAGGTTTCTGAGGACAGGGGCAGAGGGACCTGGAGCTGGGGCATGATGTCTACACCCTCTTTCTAGGGCTGTGGTGGTGGTTTGGTTGGAGAGGTTACATTGTTTTTCCCTCTATCACGTTTGCTCACATCTGCTCATTTTCCCCCTTATGCTTCTCCCCAGCCTTTGGCTATGGGATACTTTGTCTTGGAATGGCCTATATTTCCTCCCAGATGGGACCTGTGCTGCAGGTAATAACTGTGGAGAGGAGAAAAATTGATTGAAACAGGAAATTGAGGAAGGCAGCTGTTTGGGGGTGGGGGAACATGGCTTAAGGAGCAAGTGTCAGAAATTCCCTGTGATGGGCCACCAGTAGCTGTGAAAAGATTCTCAAGTGGCAAAAAACTCTCAGGTCACTTCTGGGATATTGTTCATCTCAGAGAGACATAGAGATTAGTCTCAGATGAGAACAACAACAAAAAAAAATACTCTCAGTCATTCCTGCCCTTTATTACAGGTAGAGGAGATAGATAGCTAATGAGCAGGGTCCGAAGCAGTGGTGGGTGGCTGTGTGATGCTGGGGTCTCTGAATGTGGGCTGTTTTTTTGTTTTTTTTAAGTTTTTTGTTTGTTTTGTTTTTTCTTTGTGTTTTTTTTTTTTTCTTTTTTCTCATTTTCTCTCAACCCTGTTCTCCCAGGCAGCAATCAGCATCTTTGGCATGGTCGGGGGGCCACTGCTTGGACTCTTCTGCCTTGGGATGTTCTTTCCTTGTGCCAACCCTCTTGTGAGTGACATATCTGGCTCCACTGCCATGTGCCTGGAACGGGCCTATGGATGGGTTGGCAGGGCTTTCAGTAGGAAGACTGGAGACTGGTGTGAAGGTTTGACTTTGTGACAGGAAAGTGTATTGTGTCTCTGGTCAGGGTGCCATTGTGGGCCTAGTGGCTGGACTCATCATGGCCTTCTGGATTGGCATTGGGAGCATAGTGACCAGCATGAGCTCTAGCATGGCATCTTCTCCAGTCAATGGGTCCATCTTCCTGCCCACCAATCTGACCATCACCACTGTGACCACCCTGATGCCCTCGACTACCCTCTCCAAGTAAGGCTAGGCTTGCTTTTCTTCTCTTGGTGGGGGAGACTCAGTTTTGAGGGACTTAAAAGGGACCTGGCTAAAAGATAGGACACCAGAGGCCTTAGGAAAGCATTGACTTAGGTTCTAAGACCATAGAGGTGGGTGGAACCAGGTGTCTGACAATGCCCTGTCAACCAGGTGCTAATTGTCCTCTCCCCTCTGCTCTCCCCAGGCCCACAGGGCTGCAGCGATTCTATTCCCTGTCCTATTTATGGTACAGCGCTCACAACTCCACCACGGTCATTGTGGTGGGCCTGATTGTCAGTCTGCTCACTGGTATGGATCTGGGATTGTGATGTAGAAAAATGAGGAGGGCTGGGTGTTCTCAGGGACCCTGCAGTCTGGGGAGGTGGGACTGTGTCCCTCAGAGTCTGGGTTTTGGTAACAACCAGGCTTCCCAGCTGAGATCCAGGTGGTGGGAGGAGGGGGCTGGGACCTCTGCTGAAGGGACAGCAGAAGGCTTGCTGCCCTAGTGCGTTCCCCAGAAGACACTCAGAAATTCCTTTGCCTTCAGGGGGCATGCGGGGCCGACCCCTGAACCCACGGACCATTTATCCTGTGCTGCCAAAACTTCTTGCCCTCCTACCCCTGTCCTGTCAGAAGCGGCTTTGCTGCAGAAGTCATTGCCAGGTGGGACCCATTGTCACATAATCTGCTCCCTTCCCTTCCCTACAGATGCCACCTGCTGGGTAGGTCCCCTGCTATTCCCTTCTGCTTCCCTTCTTCCAGCACTCCTTTCTAATCATCTGCCTAAGCAGGGACTGTCCCCCAGCAGCTGCCCCAGCCTCCTCCCACAGGGCCAAGCTGGCTCAGGGAGCAGAAGGATCCTGAGGCACAGCTCAGCTGTCTGTTCTGCAGCCCCATCCACCCCTGCTCTCACTGTGCTACTCCCTCTCCTCCCCATGCTCCCCACACTGGCCTGGGTGGGCTCCCTCATACTGGGGACTTAAGCAGGGTCTCTCACTTTCCTGCAAGTGTTCCTTCACCACCTTTGCCCACGTTCACCAGCTCTGCTGTCTTTGCGTGTTCCCAGGATGTCCCCATGGACAGCGAACTGTTTCCAGAGAAGATGAGGAATGGGGTACTGTGGGACAACAGTGACAAGGAGGCGATAATGGAGGATGGTTCAGCCCACCAGGGAAACACCCCCACCTTTGTTCTTCAAGAGACCTCCCTGTGATGGGGACTCATGGACCACCAGTCTGTCCTTACTGCCAGCCAGCAGCCAGAGGCTGCTCTCTAGTACAGGGATAGGTCTGGATGACCTTGTCCACACCAAAGGATCTTAAAAGTTCTCACCTGCCATGGAAACTGCCCATCTCAGGCAGGTGTGAGGAGGGTATGGTTTCTGTTAGGCCGGCTGGGGGCAGGGCTTCAGTTAGCCCACACTTCACAGCATCATGGCCCCTGGCTGGGGGCGTGCTTTCAGCCAAGACACTGAGGCCATGACTGCTGGCTAAGGGGCAGGGCAAAGGGCAACTTGCCCCGAAAATAACAGCCAGTTGGGATTCTGGCGGACAAGCTCCAAAGGATTGATGGGCCCACCAGCCAGTCTCTGAAGGACCAACCCCATCTTGAACTCCCAGGTAGCCAGCAAAACCAGCTGCCTGGCGAAGGTTCAACGCCATTTTCCCTGCCTGCCATTCTGGCCGGCTGCCACTTCCCATGCCCGCCCTCATTATGGCGGCGCAGGTGAAATTGGCCCGAGAGCAACAAGTCCAATAAACATCTCCGCCTGAATTTACACCAGTATCATTATCCTTTTTTCTGATTTTACAGTTTATCCTCATCCTTTGCCAGTCTGTTCTCTAGAGGACCAGGCTGCAGGGGGCAGGATTGTGCCAGAAAATGGGAATAGGAGCGAATCCTCTGGAAAAGGATAATGGCTACTGATTCAGCATAGCCAGGGTCCTTTGGAGTAGTTAGAGACAGTGCTTCCAATAATAACTGCCCTAGGGCTCAATTGGTAGGATTGACCAGCTCCACCACAAAACTCAAAGCTCCCTTAAAGGCCAACTGTTGCTTCCCTTCCCGTGCCATCTCAACACCGATTCTGTTGGCCAAAGTGGGCCCTGGGATCATGTTTAGGCTGGCGGCAAGTCCCAGCTCTTCTCGTACTTGTCTGCCTACCTCCATTCTCCAGAGGCTTTGGTGTCCCTGGGCCTCTCAGAATAGGCAGATATGTTAATCTTTGTGTATAGTGGGCAAGTTTTCCACATCGCTGACTCCACCCTACACCCCTGAAATGGGCTCTTGGTGACAGGGAAAATATGGATCCAAGGAAACAGCTGTGACCAGGTCCTCTGTGGAATGTACTATCCTCATCTCCTGAGCCGGGCCACCTGATATCATTGTGTCATCAATACTCCTGTTTTCTTTTGGAGTTTTGTCCTCACATATCTTTGTTCCTAGGGAATAAAAATGCTGTTGGACCTGGAGTCTTGGCTCCTGTACTATCTCCAGCTGTCCACCCCGTCCCAGCCCCTGGAAAGATAAAAAGCCCCTCCTGTGTGTTGATGGAAGGGGCAGAGGAGACTGGTGCTGAAGCATGAAGTCTCTGCAGCTGCCACATCTGTAGGGGCAGCATTGTGCTCCTCAAGATGGAAGAATCACTCTCCCTCTGAAGCTTCATCCCCTGGGGCTTAGCCTGTCACCTGCTGTCCTGTTTTTCCTTTGCCAAACAATCTGCTGTGAGAAACTTTCCAGGTTCCCCCAGCAAAGATGTCTCAGGCAGATTTGAGAATTCAGCTTCCACTGAGGTCACCTCCCATGTCTCCCACATTCCAGCTGCTCTCATCCTGTGTAGCTCAGGCTGGACATTCTGTTTTCCTACCTCCATCCCAACTTTATTTCATTTTTTGAGGTAGCATCTTGGGGCTGGAGCAGTGGCTCAGTGGTAGAGCACTTGACTGGCATGTGCGAGTACTTAGGTTCAAACCCCAGCACTATATACACAACCAAGTTTCAGAAAAACAAAAACCAGATGAAAAAACAAAATTGATTCTTTCACTCTCTCTGTTAAAAATAAGACACATGGTCTTCCCCAGATGTGGTGGTGCATACTTATAATCCCAGCGACTTGGGAGTCTGAGGCAAGAGGATCACAAGTTCAAAGCCAGCCCCTGTAATTTAGTGAGGCCCTGAGTACCTTAGCAAGACCCTATCTCAAAATAAAAAGGGTTGGGGTGGTTGTTCAGTGGTTAAGCGCCCTGATTTAAAAAAAAAAAAAGATATCGACAGGGTCTTGTGATGCTGCCTAGGTTGGTTCCATGTTCCTGGGCCCACCCAATCTTGCCTCTGCCTCCTGAGTAACTACAGGGATGTGCCATGGTGCCTGGCTATATCCCAGCTTTCTCAGTCATCACATAAGTCCCCTTTCCTCTGCTGTTCTGGCCAGCCCTGAGGAGAAATAGAGATAGTGTCCCAAACCAGGCCCCTGCCATTCCTAGCCTGCCTAGACTCAAGGAGGGCTCCTAATGAACTTTGAACCCTCTGCCCTTGGTTTTTTCCCCCAGTCCATGAGACTCTGTTCAGTGTCAAGATGTAGCTCAGTGGTAGAGTGCTTGTCTAGCATATATGACGTCCTGGGTTTAACCCCTAGCACCACAAAGGAAGATAAATTCCTATTCAGTATGGACTATAAATATATGGTCATGAGCTACTCCAGACCTGGGAAATAGCTGTGATGGTCAGGTCAAAAAAAGATATGTCAATTAACACCAGAGTGTTCTACACATGCCTGAATGGGGCTCCATGGCAAACTGGAGAGAACAAGATCCCTAGAACTTGATTTACAAAATTAGGGTACAATGAGAGTCTACTTAGAGGCCAGGTGAGTAAATATGTAAGTTCTCAGTATCCATGAGAATTGGTTCCAGGAACCCCTTCAGATACCAAAGGCCTTGAATATCGTTCCCTATATAAAATGTTGTAGCATTTGCATACAATTTATGCCAAGCTTTCAATTCAAGCTTTTTTTGTCTCCTGGTTCAAGCCTTCTGGTCAACCTGCCCCTGGAGCAACAAGCTATGTGAGAATGTCAATGCAAAGCAGAAAAGGAAGCTTTCTAGCTCAAGCCATAGGAGAGAGCAAAGATTGTATATACCTAGAACTAGTGAGACAAGATCATCTATGGATTCTTGAGGCCTGACCTCTGCGGCACTCATTTCTTGGCCAATCCAATATTATGGGACAGTCAAGAGCAGGGCATATTTCCCCATTTCCAAGCTTAGGGCTTACCATAAAGAAAAATTCATGTTAACCCCCCTTTTTTTTTTCTTCAAGAAATGGGACTGGGAAGCAGAACCCACAATCAGTCTGTTGAACTCAGAACCCTGAACCCTTTCTTGCCTAATCTCAAACCTCAAGTACCTCTGCTCACTCCCTCCAAACCCAAGCCTTTAAGGATTGTCCACCCTTCCTGAAGGGCAGTTGTAGAAACAGCAGGTTGACCCAGTCCCCCAAGTCTTCTCTCCTCTCCAGCAGCCCCTCTCCCTGGGGGCTGAGGGTGATGCTCCCTGGCTCACCACACCTCCCTACCAATCTGTCAGAGTTCTAAAACTAACTGGTCCTCCTTTGTACATTCTTCAATATATTTATCAGTCGTTTACTACATGCAAAAAGCCTTAACTTGGTAGGCATTTTACAGCTAAGGACCACTGTGTCACTCCAGGACCCTGAACCAGATGCCACTATTGGCATTTCAGAGGACCCCATTTAGCCTCAAAGTCCTGCGTGTAGCTATACTTGCATAGAAGAAGAAACAGTCCCACAGGACTCAAAACTTTCAAGAACAGTTTTTAAGGGGAAATGGCAAAAAGATCCAATTCTTCATACAAATAATTCAAAGCCTCCAACAGAGAACAAATGTGCTCCTTCCGTTCTAATGCAGTAAACATTTTTTCTTAACATAGCTTTTTACAGGGGCCAATGAATGCCTTTTGAGGGTGGCGTGTAATAGATGTGGGATCAAATACTGGGTTAGCCAGGTATGTTGGTACAAGCCTGGAATCCCAGCCACTCAGGAGTCTGAGGCAGGAGGATTGCAACTTTGAGGTCAGCCTAGACAATTTAGTGAGACCCTGGTCAAAATAAATTATAAAGGGCTTTGGGGTGTAGCTCAGTAATAGAGTGGTTAGCATGTGCAAAACCCTTGATTTAACCTCTAGTACCACAGAAAAAAATTTCATGTGCTTTTCTACGTTGGTATATATGCAGTCTTTAAATATTGGTTATTATAATAATAATTGGGTCTTTCATTGCACTTTCATATACTACCTGATTTTATGATTGGGGAGAGAAGTACATCTCATTTGCATTTGTGTGCGTGTGTATGTGTGTTTGTGTATGTGACTGAATCTAGGACCTTATGCATGTTAGGTAGACACTACCACTGAGCTATACTCTCAACCCATCATTTACATTTTGATTGATTTTTAAGTTCACTTTAGTAAATCTCATAGACAATTATCAAGCTAAAATTTTATGGTTAATTAAAATATCCAAATATGAGCATGAAATAAAGAGATTTTCAGATGCACAAGGATTCATGAAGAGTCCTGAGTCACTGGGATTACAGGTGCATTCTACCATGCTGGGTGCTACTTATTATTTTAAAAGAAATTCTTAAAAGAATTTAATAGTATCTAATTATTGAAAAACAAAGGAATAGGGAAAAATGTGTCATGCAAGTGGTAACAAAAACATGGCAGAAGTAGCAGCAATACTATCGTACAAAATAGGATTCAAGGCAGAAAACAGTGGAATAGACCAAAGTTAGAGTTTTGTGTTGTTTAAAATGGAAAAGACTGCTGCTGGATTTGTGTATCTGACAACCAAACTAGTCAAATATCTAGATTAAAGCTCCTGTTGAAAGCAATTAAAATGATAATTTTTAAAAAAAAATCTTCTTAAGGCCAGGGATGTAGGTCAGTGGTAGAGAGCTTGCCTAGCACACATGAGGTCCTGGGTTCAATCTCCAGCTCCACAAAGACCTCTTAAAATCATCATCTAGTAGCTACTAAGAGGTTGCAGATTTATTAGGTCAAATCTAGGAATCCGGAGGTAAGCTGGTTCCTGAGATTGCTTTTACAGATCTGGGTAAAACTGAGCTTCAGTTTTGACAGCTTCAATTTTGACGGCAATGACCTCTAGGTATGTGAACACATACATGCCTTCCCTCCACAAAGCTGAGACCCTAAAGTATGATACAATCAGGCCCCAGGGACTGAAAGGAGAGTTGCTTTAGACTCAAGCAGAGCAATGGGGGTAGGAGGCCAGAATCTCTGGAAAATAAAAAATTTGCCCTTTTGTGGATTTCTAGCCCAAATTTGCTTTGGTCAATAAGTCAAATGTGGTACTTTGAAAAGAATGCTGGGCCTGGTGGCACAGGCCTATAATCCCAGAAGCTCCAGAGGCTGAGGCAGGAAGATTGCCAGACTCAGCGATTTAGTGAGGCCCTGTCACAAAACAAAAAATAAAAAGGGTCAGGGATGTGGCTCAGTGGTTAAGAGCCCCTGGGTTTAAACCCTGAAACAAAAAAAATAATGATAATAAAATTCACAAACTTGCAAAAACATTCAGGAAAAAAAAGGAAAGGCCTAAATAATTCCAGAAATAAAAAGGATACATAATTACAGATAGGGAGACAATAGAGTATCTGAATAGTCCTTCCTATTCCCATTAAAAGAGAAACAGTAATAAGAAACATGAAGAAAATCCTAGGTCCACAAGGTTGCATCATTGAGTTTGACTCATTCTTTAAGGAATACTTAATTCTAAATTTACATATATGATACCAGAGCATAGCAGCCTTTTTGAATGCATTTCCTAAAAACCAACAACAAGCATTTAAAGTTTGAAATTTTAGAATTGTTTTTATAAAAGCATCAACCTAATACCAGACAGAGTATAAGAAAGGAATAGAACTGGGTAATCTCATTCATTAGCACAAATGCTGTAATCGTGTGTGTGTGTGTGTGTGTGTGTGTGTGTGTGTGTGTGCGTGGTGCTGAGGATTAAATCCAGGACCTCTTTTATGCTAGGCAAGCTTTGCCACTGAGATATATCCTCAGCCCTTGTTTATTTCTATTTTGAGACAGGTTCTTGATAAGTTGCCCAGGCTCTCCTTGAACTTAGAATTCTTTCTCCTCTGTATGGATGGCATTATAGGCATGTGCCACCAAACCTGGCCAAAATCGTAAAATATTTATGGATGGAATTTAGCTATGTACATAAAAAGTCAACATATTATTTGCAATTGATGATATATTAGTTACATTGTTATTTGAAGATACATCAATCAGAAATGAGAGGCTGATTTAACAACAAACACCCAAATAATATTAATACTTAGCATTAACAGATTAAAACAAAAATCTTGTGTTTGTCTCAGTAGATGTCAAAAAGATGCTTTGTGTGCTTCAGCACTTGTGTATGAGGAAAAACACGATCTAATCTGATCGTGAAAAAAGCTACAGAAGGAAGTCATGGTTGTGCACACTTGAAATGCCAGCAATTTGGGAGGCTAAGGCAGGAGGATCTCAAGTTTGAGGCCAGCCTCAATAATTTTTCGAGGACCTAAGCAACTTAGTGAGATCCTGTCACAAAAAATTTAAAAAAAAAAGGCTGAGGATGCAGCTCAGTTTTAAAGCACCCCTGGCTTCAATCCCCATTACCAAAAAATAAAAAGAAATGAAAAGAAAAAAGTGTCCGCAAAACTTTTAAAACTATTATTAAGGGGCTGGAGTGGTTAGAGTGCTTGCCTGGCATTCGTTAAGGACCAAGTTAGAACCCCAGCACCACATACACAACTAAGTGTCAGAAAAACAGAACCCAAATGAAAAAATTATAAAGTTGATTCTTTCTCTTAAAAAAAAAAAAATGAAGGGGCTGAAGCGGTGGCTCAGCATTACAGCACTTGCCTGGTATGCGTTAGTACGCTAGCTCAAACCCCAGGACCACGCACGCAATGAAGTCTCCGAGCAATGAAAAAAAACTAAATAAAATTGATTCTCTCTCTTTGTCTGTCTCACTGTCCTTCTCTCTTAAAAAAAAATTTAAAAAACTGAAACAGGTACAATTACATGTTTATCAGATTAGTAAAAAATGACCCTAAATTCAATTTGGAACCATTGGCTGCAGTTGTACCCATGTCGTTTGTATACCATCAGTGCAAATGTTCACAGAGTAAAAAGAGGCAAATTACATCTTGGTATTATTATGTAAGAAAATTGTTATTTTAGTGACCCTGATAAGGTCTCAGGGACTCCTTCAGATTCATGGATCACATTTTGAGAACTATTGTCCTAAGCCAGGAGATGTACAAGAATGTTCATAGTGAAACAATAGCCCTGAACTAGAGACAAGCCAGAAGTTTGTGAAAACCAGTGTTACGCACTTACCGGAACACTATGCAGCAATGACAAAAAAATTAACCACAAACGCACACATCAACAAGACAAAGAGTTGATGAAAAGAAAGCAAGTCAGGGGCTGGAGGGTGGCTAGCCGTGTGCAAGGACCCGAGTTCAAACCTCAGCACCACGTACACAATGAAGTCTTGGAGCAACAAAAGCCACATGAAAAAACTAAATAAAATAATTGATTCTCTCTTTCTCTCTCTCTCTGTCTTAGTCTCTTAAAAAAAAAAGCAAGTTAGAAGAAAACTCTGATTCCAATGTTGTTTGAAGTTCTACATAAACATAATTAAACTCTAATGTTTATGACCCCGTTCAAAGGTTATAAAACCATAAAGAAATGCAAGGGAATGATTAACCACAAAGTTCAAGTAGAATCTCCTTTAGGGAAAAGGGTGGATGAGGTGATCAGGGAGGGACTATGGAGGTATTTGCAAAGTCCTAGTTCTTATCTGGGTGGGAATTACCTAGTTCACTTGAAACATTGCAACTGTTTTTGTTTTGTTTTGGTGGAGGGTTTTGGGAATTGAACCCAGAGGTGCTTTATCACTAAGCTGTATCCTCAGCCCTCTCTAATTTTTATGTTAAGACAGGGTCTCACCAAGTTGCTTAGGGCCTTGGTAAATTGCTGAGGCTTACCTCAAACTTATGATCCTCCTGCCTCAGCCTCCCGAGCCACTGGGACTACAGGTGTGCACTACAGTGCATGGCAACAACTATGTTTTATACTCCCTGTGTCTATCTCATCATTCAAAGTTTTTAATCTGCTAATTTCCTGATAGTATTGGTCTAGTATTTTCAAAATATTAAGAATAAAAAGCAGGGCTGGAGTGGTGGCTCAGCAGTTAAAGTGCTTGTCTGGTATGTGTGTGGACCCAAATTCAAACCCCAGCCCCACATACACAACTGAATGTCAGAAAAACAAGGAACCAATGAGAAAATAAGTAAAATTGATTCTGTCTTTCTCACTTTCTCACTCCTTCCAAAAAAATAATAAAATAAATAAACATAAAAAGAAGAAACAGCAAAGTCTGGCATGGTGGGGCATGCCTGTAATCCCAGCAATTCCAGAGGCTGAGGCAAGAGGATGAAAAATTCGAGGCCAGCCTGGGCAGCACAGCAACACCCTCCTGTGTCAAAACAAAATAAAAAGGGGTCTCTCTTCTCTTTCATTTCTTTTCCCCCATTCCATCCCCCATTCCCTTTTTTGTTTTAGATTTTTCTGTGAATTCCCTGGTACCTACCCTTTGTCAGTTTAAGAAGTGTTGGCAGCCAGCCTTCCAGCAGGAACCTAGAGAACTAATTAATCTGTGGGGCATCTGGGCTTCTTGGGGCCTCTGGCACGCTGAGCATGTACTTTACCATGGAATTACACCCCCTTGAACATTTTCTCTTCCAAAAAAGAATCAGAAGTCTCAGATTTCAATTTTTAAATCCTGTAAACATTTGTTTAGAACTGCATTACGTTTATAATCTGTTTGTCCTGGATGACAAGAGCCTAGGAACTACTTCTCCTGGGTACTGTGGGTATGGACTCTGCCTGGCTTTGCATTCAGGCTCCTGTGGGAGTACTTACCATTCGATTCTGACAGGGAATTTCAGAGCCCACACTGACTTGTCCACTAGGGGTCCCCAATATCCAAAGTATGGATGGTGCTTATTGCGGGCTCCACAGTGTGCTTTAGATAGGCATTATAACTTTCAAGTAGCAAGCTGATGCAAAAAGCCCATTTCACTTTAATTTTTACATGCAGAAATGTAGTAGCAAGAGCTGGAGTGGTGGCTCAGTGGTTGGAGCACTTGCTTGGCATGCGCGAGTACCTGGGTTCAAACCCCAGCACCACACGTACAACTAAGTGTTGGAGAAACAAAGGCCAGATGAAAAAAAAAGTTGATTCTCTCTTTCTCTTTTTTTTTTTTTTTAAGAGAGAGGGACAGTGAGAGAGAGAAAGAGAAAAACAGTTTTTATTTAGTTCTTTTTTTCATGTGACTTTCATTCCTCTGACCCTTAGTTGTAGTGGTGGTGCTGGTGTTTAGAACCCGGGTTCTCAGGCACGTGAGGCAAGTGCTGTAACCGCCCAGCCACTGCTCTAGCCTGAGAGAATCGTTGCTGTGTGCGTGGTGCTGGGGTTCAACCTTCGTGCTCGTGCATGCCAGGCAAGTGTGTAACCGAGCCACCACTCCAGCCCTCACTCTCTCTTAAAAAAAGAAAAAGAAAAAAAGAAATGCAGTAGCAAGCCTAACCAACCTCCACATCATCCTCTCAGTAAAACATACTGGTAGCGAAAGCTCACTAAAATCTCAGCCCAGTTCTAAAGCATTACCCAGACAACTCCCACCGTTGAGTTGTACTCCTGGCTGGTGGTTTTTCCCCCTCAAAGCTGTGCTTGCCAGTTGTACATGATTGTAATCTCCTTGCTGTTATCAGCTGGGAGTAGAAGTCCAGGTTCCTCCTGCAGAGCCCTTGCTGACACCCTGGAAAGGCCCCTCATCACCCCTGGGGAGGATGGTAAGTTCAGGCTCCCCACCAGGCCTCTGGTGAGCACCCCTGCTGGAAGGGGTAGGGTGGTCCCTGTGGGGTCTCCAGTGACACCGTCGGCGGCGCGGGCCTCTTCTTTTCTGACTCTGAGCATTTCATCGAAATGGAACACTACACTATGTGGTCTTTCTGCTTGATGGTATAATGATCTCAAGGTTCATGCGTGCTGTAGCTTGCACAAGCGCGTCATTCCTTATGTCGTCAGATCATATCCCAGTGTGTGAGCATGCCACACGTGGTTTATCCATTCGTTGCCTGATGAAAGATTTTTGGGTTATTTCCACCGATCGTGAATTCTGCTGCAATGCATATTTTGTGCAAGTTTTTGTGTGGACATGTTTCCACTCCATCTAGGAGTGGGATTGCTGGGCTAGATGGCAGCTCTGTGTTTAGCCTTTTCAGAAATTACTGTCACAGTGCACCGGTCTGCTGTGAAGCTGAGGCAGTCACGGGGATCCCCTCTTCAAACCCTCTTCTTGCAGTCATGCCAGAAAGATTTCAGACATGTTGCTCAGAGTAACAGGCATGAGTTTAGTAGATGGGGTAGGAAAGAGGAAAAGGGGACATTCTCAAGGGAGAGAGTGGATCCTCTCAGAGAAGACAGGGATGACGTGTCCCTCCTGCCCTCCAGTTTTATTGGGAGTCCTAGGGAAGTTTCCAGAGAGTCCTGCCCATGTCTGCCTCTTGACTTTTGACTGACAGCAGGATGACATCAGACTTTCAAGTTCCCACTGCCAAGACACCTGTAGGTCACTTTGGCCTAACTGGAACCTGTTCTTACAGATTTTATGGTTGGGGGGAAATTATCCTTATCTCTCAGAATTTTAGGATCTGGTCACTATAAGGGTCACAAAAATGCCCCCCTTCAGGGTAACTTGTGTTTTATTATCGGCATTTCAGACCTGCATTTCTCCTGCAGATAACAAGTAGTTTGCTGAGAAATGTAGCATATCCTGTTGACTTAAGCCCAGCAGGGTTGTAGATAAATTGCCTAAAAAGGAATGCAAGTGTGTTCAGCATAGTGGCCATTTATAGAATTACCACCTGAACCTCGTGCTCCTACCTCTCCTGTCTGCCCGGTGTCATTACCAAGATGTTTTTCTGTAGTGACTGCGAATTTTACATTCCTGACAGCAATGCATGGGAGTTTTTGTTTCCTCCGTGTCTCCATCATTATTTTGTCCATCTTTTTTGTCTTAGTGGATATGAAGTTGTTCTAACTGTGGGCCTTTTTGTATTTTATTTTTATATTAAGAGCAGTTTTAGGTTTACAAAAAAAAATTGATCCAAAAGTACAGAGTTACCAGACATGTTCCCTCCCTATTGCTTATATCCTGTGTTAGTGTGCTATATATATTATAATTGACCAATAGATGTTGATACATTATTTTTTTTCAGGGCTGAGGATCGAACCCGGAGCCTTGCGCGTGCTAGGCAAGCATTCTGCCACTGAGCTAAATCCCCTACCCCTGTTGATACATTATTAACTAAATTCCATAGTTTACATTAGGGTTCATACTTTATGGTATATATATTCTGTGAGTTTTGAAAATGTATAATGATATGCCTACCTCTACTAAACCTTTTTTTTTTTTTTGGCATGGTACTGGGGACAGAATGCAGGGATGCTCTATCTCTAAGCTCCCCCAATCTTTTTATTTTTTATTTTGAGACAAGGACTTTCTAAAATTCCCAGGATGATCTTAAATTGTAATCCTTCTACTTCAGCCTCCCAAGTAGCTGATTACAGGAGTGCATCCACCTGGCCTATTACTGTCTTAAGAGTTTCACTGCCCTAAATAAAGATCTGGGTTCTACCTATTCATACCTTCCTCCCTCCCCCAGAACCACTGATTTTTTTTTTAATACCAGGGATTGAATGCAGGGGCACCTAACCACTGAACCACAGCCTCAGCCCTTTTAGTTTTTGAGCCAGAGTCTCACTAAGTTGCTTAGGGCCTTGATTAAGTTGATGAGGCTGGCCTTGAACTTGCAATCCTCCTGCCTCAGTCTCCCAAGTCAGTGGGATTACAGGTATGCCACCACACCTGGCTTCAACCCTCATTTTTGGCCTGCTGAGCTCAACTTTAGTGAGAATTCTGCTAAGGTAACATAGCAAGAATCCCCCACCCTTGATATAACATCAAGTTTCTCTTTCCCCCAAATTCTGACACCTGACCAAATTTTTCTTAGTAATTCTTCATTTCTCCCATATCTTGCCTATTGACTATAACTCCCCAGATACTCTTGTATTGTATTTTCTTATAACCAGTTTTTATTTGTTTGTTTAAAAGAGAGAGGGACAGTGAAAGAAAGAGGAAGAGAGAGAGGGCAGTGAGAAAGAGAAAATCAGTTTTATTTAGTTTTTTATGTGGCTTTCGTTGCTCCACTACTTCATTGTGTATGTGGTACTGGGGTTTGAACTCATGTCTTCCAAACCTTTGAGCCACTGCTCCAGCCCCCACACTACCTAATTTTAAGACAACCTATAAGATTCAGTGTAGTATTAATAAAAATATAGACACAGACCAATGGAACAGAATAGAAAATTCAGAAATAGATCCATCCACATGTGTTAAACTGATTTTTTTCTTCCCAAAGGTGAAATGGTAATTTCTTTCTTGGTTTTTTTTTTTTTTTTTTTTTTTTTTTTTTTTTTTTTTTTTTTTTTTTTTTTTTTTTTTTTTTTTTTTTTTTTTTTTTTTTTTTTTTTTTTTTTTTTTTTTGTACTGGGGATTGAACCCATGGGTGCTTAACCACTGAGCAACTGAAATGGTAATTTCATTGGGAATCTTTGTAATAATTGTGAGAAATAAGTCTGATCGTCCATTTTCAGAATATAGTCTCAAGGTTAGCATGTAAAAGGAAGCCATCTTAGGCTGGGACCCTTGTGGTTAGAGATAATCCATTTTTAAACTCTATCAGATATCCCATTATACCCATAGCTCTTTTCTGTACCTGCCCCAATTTTATATTAGCCAATAGCACAGATTGTACCCCTGAGCTCCTCCAATCAGAGTGAAGGGTAGGAGTGCCTCAGGTTGGAGATATAAGCATGAGGTCTGCCCGCCCAAGTGTCCGTGCTCATTGGATCCCCTTTGTGAGTGTACCTTCTGCAGAAGTAAAGTCTGTCTTGCTCACTCACTTCTGAGCACATGTTTGATTTTCTTACAGCACATCAGGATTTTTAATACTTTTATTTCTAACATAATAGTACTAGAATAATTGAACATTCTTATGAAAAATTTGACTTTGATCTACACTTCACACCTTATGGATAAACTAACTCATGAAACGTAGTGTAAAACTCTTAGAAGAAAACGTAGGAGTATGCCTTTTATAACCTGGATTAGGCAGAGTTCTTAGATATGGCACCAAAAGTACAATATATAAAATTTGAAAATAGATCCAGGCATGGTGGCACATGTTTGAAAGCCCAGCAGCTTAGAAAGTTGAGGCAGGAGGATTGCAAGTTCAAAACTAGCCTCAGCAACTTATCAAGGCCCTAAACAATTTAGCAAGACCCTGTACCAAAATAAAAAATAAAAAGGGCTGGAATGTGTGGTTCAGTGGTTAATCACCCCTGGGTTCAATCCCTGGTACCAAAAAAAAGGAGTTCCAACAAAGCATCAGGTAAGAGAACAATGCTCAATGAAAAAATGGGCAAAAGATTAACATGTCTTTTAATATATGAAAATCTCACCCCCTAAGCTAGGGGCCGGTGTACACTCCTGTAATCCCAGAGACCCAGGAGGTGGAGGAATGAGGATTGCAAGTTCAAGGCCAACCACAGCAATTTAGCAAGACCCTCAACAATTTAGTGAGATCCTTTTTCAAAATGAAAAGTAAGGATTGGGAAAGTAACTTCACTGGTAAAGTACTCCTGGGTTCCTTCTTCAGGACTAACAAAGAAAAATTTAGCCCCTAATAAGGTAAGTGCAAGTAAAACTCCTATGCTATATAATTTTCACCTCTCAGATTAGCAAACTTTTTAAAAGTTTGACCAGGGCATGGAACACATTTTTGGTAGGAGTATAAATTGGTAGTACTGCCTTGAAGTCAACTTGGCAATAGCCATCAAAATCACATTTTTTTAAGAGAGAGAGGGACAGTAGGAGAGAGGGGGGGATCAATTTAGTTTAGTTTTCATGTGACTTTCATTGCTCCTACACTTTGTTGTGTATGTGAGCCTTGGGTTTGAACCTGTATCCTCGTGCATGCCAGGTAGGTGCCATAACTGCTGCCATCACAGCCTCCAAATCACATTATTTTTGATGTAGCAATTCCATTTTTAGCATTTTATCCCATAGATATGCCCTGACATAGGCACAAAGATGTATATAGAAGGATAATCATTATAGTGTTACCACACACACACACACACAAAAATAACAAATTAGAAGGAAAAGAAAATGCCTATCTTGGACTGAGGTCTTGGTCGCAAGCAGCAGAATGACTGTGATTGATGAGCTGAAAGTTGTTCATTATGAAGATAATTGTTGGAAGGGCTGGAGAATAGGCTCAGTGCTAAACCTCATGAATAAAGCCACAAACCTCGTACAGAAATAGCTAGACAAGTAAAACGCC
This sequence comes from Aplodontia rufa, assembly GCA_004027875.1. Taxonomy (NCBI): domain Eukaryota; kingdom Metazoa; phylum Chordata; class Mammalia; order Rodentia; family Aplodontiidae; genus Aplodontia; species Aplodontia rufa. Next base: position 14,353 of record PVKS010003016.1, on the reverse strand, counting down.
CAGAACATTGTGCTGGGGCCAAGTACAACATGCTGCCATAGGCACTGCCGCCAAGAACTTGACTGTGACCATCACTGGTGCCAGCACTGCCAAAGACTCTTCCACAATGGGAGCTTTCTGAGCTTGTGCTATTCCCTTACCAACAACAGGGAGCCCTGCACAGAGTCCATTTCCTCTGGGGTCCACATCTGATTTAGACCTGTGTGCAACTGGTCGGTGGAGAGTCAAAGGAGATTAGAGAGTGAGTTTCCCCAACAATATTAAAAATGTTCCAAATCTGGCCAGTCAAAAAACAAGACTAGGGGCTGGAGATGTGGCTCAGTAGTAGAGCACTTGCCTGGCATGTACAAGATCTCAGGTTCCAGCCCCAGCACCACATACACAATTAAGTGTCAGAAAAACAAACAGCAGATGAAAAAAATAAATAAATGAAATAGACTCTCTTTCTTAGGAAAAAAAAACATGACTAATGTTCAGTATACTGTCTATCAATAGGAGCTTGGTTAATATGTTACAGCTCATCCACGCATCAGAACACCATGCATCCCTTCCACAGAAGAAGATTGTTTAAAACATACTGATGTGGGAGGATCTCCCAGATGTGACCAATGTGTCTTATATTCTCTCATTTGTATTAAAATGGATCTATAGGGCTGGGGATGCAGCTCAGTGGTAGAACACTTGCCTAGCTTGCATGAGACCCTGGGTTCAATCTCTAGCACTGCACAAAAAAAAAAAATTTAAATATGGAATCATACACGTTTACAAAACTCTGGAAGGATACATAAGAAACTGATAACCATGGTTGCTTCTAGAGAAGGGGAAAGAGAGACTAAGATGGAAGTGAGACATTTTTTTTTTTGGAACCTGTGATTGAACCCAGGGGTGCTTAACCACCATGCCACATCCCCAGCCTGGATTTTTTTTTTTTTTTTTGAGACCAGGTCTCACTAAGTTGTTTAGGGCCATTGCTAAATTGCTAAGGCTGTCTTCGAACTTGTGATCCTCCTACCTCAGCCTTCTGAGGTGCTGGGATTACAGGCATGTGCCCAGCGGAAGTGAGACTTATTTTTTATTTAAGAGAGAGAGGAACAGTGACAGAGCGAGAACAAAAAAAATTAGTTTTATTTAGTTTTTCATCCAGTTTTTGTTGCTCTGACACTCTGTATGTGTGGTATTGGGGTTCAAACCTGGGTCCTCATTCATACCAGGCAATTGCCGTAACTGCTGGGTCACCACCACCTCTCCAAACCCAGAAGCAAGACTTGTTGATCTGAGTTTTATATATGCCACATGCGTGTATAATTCATCAGAACATTTTAAAATAAAAATGTTAGCCATAAATTAAAATTGTGCCATCAAATTTTTTTCTTTAAGAGAGAGAGGGACAGTGAGAGAGAGAAAGAGAGGAAGAGAGAATTTATTTTATTTAGGTTTTTCATGTGGCTTTCATTGCTCCACACTTCATTGTGTACATGGTGCTGGGGTTTGAACCCGCATCCACACACATGCCAGACAAGCACTGTAACTGCTGAGCCACTGCTCCGGTCCCAACATTAAACTTTTGTTAACTTTTATTTGTTTTAGGATGTTTAGGAATAAAACCAACAAACAGTGGTACACAGCATAATCAAAAGTGAGAGCACAGATGCCATAGACACCAATGATATTTCAAGGTCACTAACCCCAGCTTCTGGGCTAAAGGCTTCCCTTCTCACGCCTATCATTGTGAAACAGCATCCATCTGTCCCACAGAATTGGCCAGCCTAGCTAGTACTTCCTGTGTAGCCAGGTCAGCTCTTTAAAGCTGTCGATGACACTGAGGACAGAAAACAGCAAGAATAACTATTCCACACTTGGAGGCAAGAATCACTGTCTCTTCTTACCCACCCCCAAGTCCATACAGGTTCTGTGCCTCCCCCACCCCCTTGCACTAGGGACTGAATCCAAGGGCATCCATCACTGGGCTACAACCCAACCCCAGCCCTTTTCATTTATTATTTTAAGACAGTTTTGCTAAGTTGCCCAATCTGGCTTGGATCTTGCAATCCTCCTGCCTCAACCTCCAGAGTAGCTAGGAGTACAGGCATGTGCTGTGTTTCTTAAAATGTTAGAAGTTGAGAAAGACCTATACAACATTAATAGACCAGTAGATATTATAATAAAATAATTTTGTCTGTCTGCCAGGATAAGGCTCTTTGGTTGAGTTCTGGCTCTGTTAACCACAGTCATTTAATACCTGTTGAGTGAGCCTCAAAACTCTGTCACAGCAGCACCATTTAGATTTTCATTTCTCTCTCTCTCTCTTTTTTTTTTTTTTTTGTCGTCGTCACTGTTGTTAGTGGGGCTTGAAACCCAGAGGCACATTATTTTTGAGTCACATCCCCACCCTTTTTGAATTTTGAATTTTTATTTTTAATCATTTTTTTTTTTAAAGAGAGAAGAGAGGAGAGAGAGACAGGGAGAATCAATTTTTATTGAGTTTTTCACATGGCTTTCATTGCTCTGACACTTAGTAGTGTACGTGGGTGCTGGGGTTCGAACCTGTGTACTTGCCCATGCTGGGCAAGTGCTGTAACCACCGAGCCACTGCTCCTGCCCCTGAATTTTTTATTTTGAGACAGGGCTTCACTAAGTTGCTGAAGCTGGCCTTACTTAGTCTTGCGACCCTCATGCCTCGGCCTCCTGAGTCGCTGGGATTTTGGATGTGCCTTTAGGTTACTTCCAGCAGCATGAACAGAATACCCAACTGAAAGTGGTTCTGAAAGTGAGGCGTTTTATGATTTCACAGAGCAAAGCATCTGGAGAAGATAATCTCATCGCTGCCTCATTCAGAAGTTCTACCAAGTCAGAGTTCTGGCTCAGTTTCTATCTCATGATTATCCCCCGCTGGTGACACAGTGACCTCTGCTGTTCCGCAGCACCACATTTTCACATGAGGTCATTGAAGGCAGGAAGGAAGAACTTCCCATACTGCTCTAGCCTCCTCCCGCGCACCCATTTTTAATCAAGCAGGAATATTTCCCAGAAGCCGGCAGCAAATGTCCCCTCAGCTCCAACTAGTCAGAACTGTCACAGCCCACTCCTGAGCAAGTGTGAGGGCTCTCATATTTGGCTTAATCATAGTTCATCCTCGGTGCCTGGGAAATAGAGCTGCTTTTTAAGGGAGAGGGACGGTGAGAAGGAGAGAGAGAGAAAGAGAATCAATTTTTTATTTAGTTTTTCATGTGGCTTTCGTTGCTCAGACACTTCATTGTGTATGTGGTGCTGGCGTTCAAACCTGCATCCCTGCACATGCGAGGCAAGCGCCAAAACCGCTGAACCACCGCTCCACCCCCTAGAGCTACCTATTGACTGTTTATCTGAAATTCAGTTTTAACTGGGCATCCTCTAGTTTTATTGCTAAATTTGGCAGCCCTACTGGGGGACACGTCTGTCTTTGTTGTGCCCACTACCAGTCCATAGGTGACAATCAGAACTCCATTAGCAAGAAGGTTGTCATGCCTAAAAGTAATCAACATGGTCTGCAATAAGCCTCATAATTAACTTTCTACAGTTTCACTCAAGAAAGCTCTGCTCACACAACCCAGGATGTTCGTGTAAGCATGAAGTTGGCCAGTAATGTGTATGCAGCAGGGGGAGAATAGACAATGAGGGGAGAACCAAGATTACAGTTTTATATTACAGAATCAATATTCTCAGGGTTAGCTGTCTAAGATAAACAGTGACAGAGTTTTGAAAAGTAAAACGAGTGAGGGTTCTTCTACAGGAATGCCAGAATCACAGTTTCCCCTAAGTCAGTTTGAACCTAGACTCACAGACCTACAAATCTTCTTAATCTCCTACATAGCAGACTTGATCCATTTTTTCACTGGTGTGATTTTCTAGCCCCAATACTTATCCTCAGATTAGTCTAAAAGATGGAATGTGGCACGTGGAAGGCCTAATTAACTTTACCAAGACAGCCCTAGGTGATATGACTAAAGGGATCCCTCTACTAAACACAAGTAACACTAATAAAAAAGATATTTAGTAAATTGTATGGCATTAGATATCTTAACTATAGCTCAAGGGAACATCTGTATCATAATAAAACTAAATGTTAGTGGGGCACGGTGGTGCACGCCTGTAATCCCAGCAAATCAGGAGGCTGAAGCAGGAAGACCACAAGTTCAAGGCCAGCCTCAGCAACTTGAAGAGTCCCTAGGCAACCTAGCAAGACCCTGTCTCAAAATCAAACATAAAACAAGGGCTGGGGGGTTGGGGATTTAGCTCAGTGGCAGTGCACAAGGCCCCGAGTTTGGTCCTCAGCCCCCTAAAAAACAAACAAACAAACAAACAAAAAAAAAAAAAAAAAAAAAAACAAGGGCTGGGAATATGGCTCAACACCCCAGTACCAAAAAACCCAAACTAAATGTTGTGTATAAATTTCTGATAACTGCTAAAAGTTTCCAAAGCCCTATATAGCCTCCATTCACAAATCAATGGCATGATGGACCTTTTTTTTTTTAAAGAAAGTGAGACAGTGAGAAAGACAGAATCAATTTTATTTAGTTTTTCATGTGGCTTTTGTTGCTCTGACACTTCATTGTGTATGTGGTGCTGGGGTTTGAACTCGTGTCGTTGTGCATGCTAGGGAAGCACCTTAGCCACTGAGCTACTGCTCCAGCCCCACCTTAAGCTTTAATGTGTCTTTGTCCTCGTTGTTTTCAGAGGCTGGTAATACTCATTGCTTTTGTACTAAATGTTTACCAAAAAATAATGCTTTTCCTGTCTTGTTTATTGTTGTCTTAACATGATCCCTGCTCTGTGTACTATGCGCCTAATCCAATCAACTGCCGACTGCCACCAGGGACCTCTAGTCTCTGCTGATGCTAAATGCTCTTAACTGTCCATGCCCAACATCACAGAGAACAAGGACTTTGGTTCACTTCCGCAACTTCACCTCTCTCAGTAGGAAGCAGCCGGATCAAATCCATACCCAAACACTCTAAAACAATTTAAGAACCCAATCCTTAGTGGGCAAATGTTAGGTAGCTAGAGCGACTGAAAACACAGGGAGCCTTATCTGACACGCAAGCTCCTAGAGGATGGGAGTCTAGATGTCAAAACCTCCCCCAGTCATAATTAATTATATCTCTGTAAGGAAAACTATTGTTTCAAGATCAGATCACACACCACCAGCTGGCCTGGACCCTTCCTTATCCCCGAAACTATGTCACAACCCACAATCACCCTGGCAACCAAAACAGCAAGACCCTCACAAAGAAAGCTTGCAAGGACTAGGAGGACTATTCAACAACTGATTAAGGGGGCAGGAAATTGAGGCAAAAACAGGGGGACTTGGGCTGGAGCAGTAGCTCACCAGTTATGGTACTTGCTTGGCATGTACAAAGATGTGGGTTCGAACCACATACACAACTAAGTGTTGAAAAAACAAAAACCAGATGAAAAACTAAATAAAACTGATTTTTTTCTTTCTCTCCCTCTCTCTCTTAAAAGAAAAACAAAAACAAAAACAAAAACAGGGGGATTTGATTTCCTTAAAACTTCAGCTCTGTGTCCCATAGTGTCCTCTCTTCTAGACTGTAGGCAGCTCCCAGGCCCCCTCATTAGCCTCACTTCTCACCCTCTTTGGGCCTACTGTGCTGATCCCCACATGCTTTCTTTTAAAAAGCAATTTACCTGCAGCCCTGCTGGGCTTAAATCCACAGGATGTGTTAACATCCTCAACAAACAACCAGTTATCTACAGGAAAAATGCACAGCCCAAAATACAGATAAAAAGAACAAAAGTCACAACAGATTAGCATGGGCCAAAGTGACCTAGAGTTGTCATGTGCAGTAGGGACGTCTCCTTGCTTTCAGTCAAAAGTCAAGAGGTAAACCTGGGTGGGACTTTCTGGAAACTACCCTGGGACCCCCAATAAAACTGGAGGACAGGAAGGCTATGTATGCCTAACCCATCCTCCTCTCTGAGAAGACCCACTTTCTCCCTGGAGAAATTTTCTCATTTCCTATTCCTTCAATAAATGCATGCCTACTACTCTGGGGGTGAGTACGTGTAGGAAGTGTTACAACCTGCAATTTGCATTTGTGTGGTCCAGGGTTTTAAAAACCAACACCTAGTGGTCTCTGACTTTGCTGGGACACCTGAAAAAGAGTGAATGGCACAGCTGCCTCCCAAAACCCTGCAGCCTTCTCCCCATGGAGGACTTCACTGGGTATTACTGCCTTTTCGAAGACCACTTGAGACTGAAGTTCAAGGTGCCATAGCAATGACGAGGGGTAATGAGGATGTCACCTACGGGACTCAGTGCTGTTTCAACACTATTTTTATGCTTTTACATAAGGGATTGATTATGATGTAAGTAATCAAAAGGCATTTCCATGTTCGAATTATAAATGTGAAAACTAGGATGCCTCTCAGTAGATACACACAACCCCACAACTCCTTTGCCAAGTCACAGCCAGCCACTATTAGAAAGCATCCCCTGCTCCAACAGCCCATGGGTAAAACCACAGGCGGACCCCAGGATCTCTGGCCCACAGCCCAAGCAGCACTGGAAATTGTGGCTGCCAGATTGGAAACCATGTGACAACTCTTTTAAGTGTGTCACCACAGAGAGAGAAAGATCTGATGGTCTGCACAGAGGTACTGATTAGGATCATGTCTCATAAACACTTGCATTTTCTGAGGCTGGCCAGAGTACCTGGCCCCAGAGATAAACTTTTAGTCTTTTTTCATGAGAAAATGATATCCTTTCCTAAACTCTGTTTATGTCGTAGACTTGACTAAACAAGAGCTTATGTAAGTAAACAAGAAAGATTGAATATGTATTTATCGGTTCCATCCCAAATCCCCACTGGAATAACAGTAAAGAAATAAAAAGACCACAAGGTTAAAGAGAAGAGAGAAATGAGGACAGAAGTAAAAAAAGCAAATCCAGCGGTTTTGGAAATTGAAAGTATGTGGGTACGAGTGATAGGCGATTTAGCAGGATGGAGAGGCCTGACCTTCAGGGAGCTCAAGGGAGAGGTGAGATCGGGTGAGGAAGACACCAATGAAAGAAAATTGATTGGTCTAGCAAAACACAGGAAAGAGTCAGGAATTGAAAAAAGCAATGTGTCTCTAACAACCATTGATGGGTTCTCTGTTGCTACAGTGTTCCCTCTTCCAGGAAGTTACAGAGATGTTTTAATTTTTTTTTTTTTAAAGAGAGAGAGGGACAGTGAGAGAAAGAGAGAAAGAGAATCTTTTTTTTTTTTTTTAGTTTTTCATCTGGTTTTCATTGCTCTGACACTTCCTTGTGTACGTGGTACTGAGGTACGAATCCACATCCTTGTGCATGCCAGGCAGTGCTGTAACCACTAAGCAACCGCTCTAGCCCCTTGATTTTTTAATTAAATTAATTCACTTAGGGGCTGGGGATGGAACCCAGGGCCTCTCATTTACTAAGCATGTGCTCTACCATGGAATTATACCCTGAGTCCCTTATTTTTTTTTTTTTTAAGAAAGAGGGGGTGGGGCTGGAGCGGTGGCTCCGCAATTGGGGCGCTTGCCTGGCATGTGCGAGTACTCGAGTTCAAACCCCAGCACAATGTACACAACAAAGGGTCTGAGGAACGAAAGTCACATGAAAAACTAAATAAAATGGCTTCTCTCTCTCTCTCTCTCTCTCGCTCACTGTCCCTCCTTCTTAAAAAAAAGTGGGGAGGAATCAATTTTATTTATTTTTTCATCTGGCTTTTTCCTCTCACATTTAGTTGTGTGTGTGGTGCTGGGGTTTGAACCTGGGTCCTCCTTCATGCCAGGCAAGCACTCCAACTGCTGAGCCACCACTCCAGCCCCAAGCCCCTTTATCTTTTAAAAGTCCAGCCATTCTAGGGGCTGGATCAGTGGCTCAGTGGTTACAGTGCTTACCTGGCATGCACGAGGACCCAGGTTTGAACCCCAACACCATATACACAACTAAGAGTTGGAGAAACAAAGGCCAGATGAAAAACTAAACAAAATGGCTTTTCTCTCTCTCACTCTCTCCTTGTCTTTTTTAAAAATAAAAAAGTCTAGCCATTCTTAAAAAAGTATATAATTCAGTGTTTTTATATATTTATTTTATTTATGTTATTATTGCTCATTTATTGTTTGCATTTATATAGTCACAGTGTTGTGCAGCCATCACTCTGTGTGTCTGTCTCTATTGGCCTCCTGTATGCTTATTTGAAAACTCTGGGCTGCACAACCAGAACTGTCTTGACTGAAGCTTTAGAAAGTCAAGTCAAGCGATAATGCAGACCTTGCTGATCGCTACATACAGGCACAACACTTCTTGCTAAAGGAACTCTGATGGTCACCTATGGGCTGCCAACTGGGCTCAGTCAAGATGGGTGTATCTCCCGGCAGGATTGTGAGTTTCTTTTTCTCTACTGGGAATTTCTTTCCATTCATTTCATGGAATGTGATTATAATAATTGCTATAAGGTTTTTTTTTTAAAGAGAGAGGGAGGGAGGGAGAAAGTGAGAGAGAGAGAAAGAAAGAATCAACTTTATTTATTTTTTCATCTGGGTTTTGTTTTCCTGACACTTAGTTGTGCATGGGGTGCTGGGGTTTGAACCCAGGTCCTCATGCATGCCAGGCAAACGCTGTAACTGCTGAGCCACTGCTCCAGCCCCTGCCATAAGGTTTTTATTTAATAATTTTAACTTTGAAGTTGGCACCTGTTGATTGCTTTGCCTCTTGAGAACTGGTCAGATTTTCCTCGTTCCCTGCAGTTTCCGTACTATGGTCTGAGTCTAGGGTGATGTTAAATCTTCCAGGTGGTGTTAATGTTTGTCCATCTGCTTTAGCAGGCCATGACCTAGAGAGATGCAGAAAACAAGTACACTCTCATCTTCTGGAGGTTGTTTTTGTAGATTTTGCTGTGCTGTTTGTTTCTGTTCCTTCATGCACAAGAGATTGATCTGGGACGTGGCTGTTGATTAATATTTTGTTTCCACTCCAGAGACTGCTACACTGCTATAGGGGTGTTCTGCACATGTGTAGTTTAGGGGTGAGCCTAGGACTTGGGTCAAGTTCATATACACAATTAGAGATGCTCTTCTCCCACACTTTTCTCTCAGAAATTTCCACATCACAAATACATAGATGAATACAAAAACATTTCAAATAATATCCAACAGGTTTGGGGAAGAGGAAGAGAACTGGACAAAAATATTGTAGATTTATAAGGACGAATAAGTCTGAAAATGAATGAACAATTTGTGTAAAAGAACAGCAAGGTTGTTCTTGCCTTACAAGATAATGAAGCAGAAGTTGGGCAGAATGTCCAGAATTTGAGATATAATGAATACAACTAAGGGAGCACTTAAATTCATGCCAAAGCTGGGAATAAACAAATAAATAAACCAAATAATGCCTGATAGGATAGATCTTTTTTTTTTTTTTAAAGAGAGAGGGACAGTGAGAGAGAGAATCAACTTTATTTAGTTTTTTCATGTGACTTTCATTTGCTCTGACCTGCTGGGGTTCAAACCTGCATCCTCACGCATGCCAGGCAAGCACTGTAACCACTGAGCCTCTGCTCCAGGCCTAGGAAAGATCATTTCCAGAAGAAGCAAAAGAGTTTCCTAACTTCTGTATGAGCTGCCTCTGGGTTTTGAGCCCCATGCATCCATCACTCCGGTGTTTTATCATCTTGCATCACCTTTTAAAGATACTGATCCTTGTGACAAGACTGCTATATTACTCCTTAAAAGCTGAGGACTTGTGCAAAGCTCCACACTTGTGGAGATGAGGTTGCCACAGTCCCTTCTCCGGAAAGTTTATTAAAAGCATCTTCGCTTTAATCTCCATCCCTCGCTCTGCCTTACAGGTCGTTCTCAACCACCAGTTCACATACTTTGCATGAGATAAACTCATTATCATTGTATTGCCGGGAAAATTCCCATCAGCCAAATATTTGGGAAATGTGTTGTAACATCCTGTTTGGGGGTTGCCAAACAGCCATTGCTCCAGATTGTTTTTCCTGGCACTTTAGATAGACTTTAAATATCCTTCTAATGTTAAAAAACAAAACAAAAAACTCTTCATTAGCTTTTCTCTAAAACAGACAGTCATGCCAGGGTAAGGACACACATATAGTATTGTTGTAAGTGTACATGCAAGACTCCGCAACCATAAGGGTGCATCTCAAAACTTTTGGATACATTTTTTGGAATAGCACTGTATTTAAGCTACTGTGCCTATTTTATCATATATAATGTCTTTTTGTTGCATGACTATCTTTAGTGGTTTTGCTTCTCAAACTGAGCAGTGGTTAATTGCAGGGTCTTTTAAGCCGTCAAAATTGACATTTAAGGGGCTGGAGCAGTGGCTTAGTGGTTATGGTGCTTGCCTGGAATGCACAAGTACGCAAGTTCAAACCCCAGCACCACATACACAACGAAGTCTCAGAACAACGAAAGCCACGTGAAAAGCTAAATAAAAATTGATTCTCTCTGTCTCTCTCTCTCACTGTCCCCTCTTTCTTTAAAAAAAAAAATTGACATTTGGTTGGGGCTAGAGCAGTGGCTCAGTGGTTATGGCCCTTGCCTGGCACGCGTGAGGACATGGGTTTGAAGCCTAGCACCACATACAAAATGAAGTATCAAAGCAGCAAAAGTCAAATGCAAAACTAAATGAAGTTGGTTCTCTTTTTTTTTTAATTGACATTTCGTGTCATATCCAGCATGCAAATAAGAATCTTTATACCTTAATCACATTATTACCACCTATGATTTCATCCTTCTATGATATGGGGAGAAACAAACAAATCAGATGGTATTCCCCTGTTGGCAGTTTGTTTGTGAGTCCTCCCTACCACATTACAATAAATCTACAGACCACTGTGCCCTATGAACTATAAAGCAAAAATCCTCAATAAACATCAGCAAACTAAATCTAGCAGCTCACAAAAAGACTTTACATCAGAACTAAATGAGATTTATCCCAAGATTTCAACTGTTATGTGGAAATCAAGTCATGTACTATATCATATTAATAAAGTGAGAGGGGACCCCACATGATCATCTCAGTCCATATATATAAAATCTTTGAGAGGGGCTGAAGTGGTGGCTCAGCAGTTGGAGTACTTGCCTGGCATGTGCAAAGACTTGGGTTCAAATCCCAGCACCACACACCCAACTAAGTGTTGGAGAAACAAAGGTCAGATGAAAAAATAAATAAAATTGAATTTTTCTTTCCTCCCCCCCCTCTAGTGAGAGAGTTTTCAATTTTAGTTAGTTTTTCTCATGGCTTTCATTGCTCCGATACTTAGCTGTGCACATGGTGCTGGGGTTTGAACCCAGGTCCTCACACATACCAGGTGAGCACCATAACTGCTGAGCCACCACTCCAGCCCACCTCTCTCTCTTTCACTTTTTCTTAAAAAAAGAAAGAAAGAAAGAAAGAAACTATGAAGTTTTTCAAAAGAAATGAAAGGCAATGTAAATGAATGGGAAAATATCCCATGTTCATGGATTGGAACTACTTAATTTTGTTAGGATGGCACTACTCCCCAAACTGATCTAGAGTCAATGCAATTGCTTTTAAAATTGCCACTATGTAACTCAGTGGTAGAGCACTTTCCTGGCATGTCCAAGACCCCAGGTTGAATCCCCAGTACTAAAATAATAATAATAATTCCAATTGACTGTCACAGAAATTAACAAAATGACCCTAAAATACACACTAAATTGCAAGAGACCCTGAAAAGTCAAAATAATCTTGAAAAATAAGAACAAATTTGTAAGACACACACTTCTCAAGCTCTCACACTTCTTTAAAACGTACTATGAAGTTACAGTAATCCAAACAGTGTGGGTTACAACTATCAACTGGCATAGAGTAGACATGCAAATAAATAGAATAAAATTGAGAGTCCAGAAATGAACTTGTACCTCTATGGCCAATTGATGTTTTTAAAGAGTCATGTCAATATTATTAAATGGGGAAAGAACAGTCTTTTCAAAGTAAGATACTGAGCAACTGGGTAGCCACATGAAAAAAGAAGTTGGGCCCTTATGTAACACCATACACAAAAACTAACTCAAAAGAGCTCAAAGACCTGAACATGGGAGCTGAAACTATAAATCTTCAAAGAAAACATTGGGATCAATTTTAATGACCTTGGATCTGACAATGGGTGCTTAGATTCTAAAAGTAAAAGAAACAAAAGGAAAAAAATAGATAATTGAACTTTATAAAAATTTAAAACTTTTTTTCACATCAAAGGACATTTTCAAGAAAGTGAAACAATAACTGCAGAATGAACCAAAAGGTTTGCAAATTATATCTCTGAAAAGAGTCTAGTATCCATAATATAGAGAGACCTTTTGTACTATGAAAATAAGAAGACGAATAACCCAATAAAAAAATAAGCAAAACATTTGGACAGACATTTCTCTGAAGAAGAGATATAAATATCCAACAAGCACATGAAAAGATGTTTGATATCATTAGTTATTAGGGAAATGCAAATAAAACCCACAATGAAGCCAGGAATGATGACACTTGTCTATAATCCCAACTACTGGAGAGACGGAGGCAGGAAGATCATGAGTTCAAGGTTATCCTGGGCAACATAACAAGACTCCATTTCAGACACATGCACACACAAGCACCAATACCACTTAACACCTACTATGGCGGCCATAATTATAAAACAACAACTCAAAAAATAAGCATTGGTGAACATGCATTTATGATTGCACAATAACTTCTTAATAAAAAAAATTAAGAAAAGAATTGGTAAGGAAGTATAGAAATTGGCCCCTTCATATATTGCTGGTGGAAATGTAAAATGGTTCAACCACTGTGGAAAACAGTTTGGCAGTTCCTCTAGAACTTACACACCAGATATCATATAAGCTGATAATTCTACCCCTTGATATGTACCCAAGAGAACTGAGAATGGGTATTCAAGTAAAAACTGCAATGTTCATAGCAACCCCTTTCATAATAACCAAAAAGTGGAAACAACCCAAATGTCCATCAACTAACGATGAATAAACAGTATGTGGTAAATTCATACAATGGACTATCACTTGGCAGTAGCAAGGAATTAAGTACTCATACATGCTATGACATGGATGAACCTCGAGGACATGATCCCTGGTGGAAGAAGCCAGACACTAAAGTTCAAATAGAGTATGATTGTGTTGATATGAAATATCCAGATAGAAAATAGATTAGTGCCATTTGCTGTAGGGAGAGGGGGATGGATGAAGTTACTTTCTGGGGCTGGAGTGGTGTCTCAGTGGTTGAAGCACTTGCCTGGCATATTCAAGTGCCCGGGTTCAAACCCCAGCACCACATACACAACTAAGTGTCAGAGAAACAAAAACCAGATGAAAAATAAATAAAGTTGATTCTCTATTTTAAAAAAATGAAAAGTTATTTTCCAATTAAAGGCTTGTTTGTTTTGTTTTGTTTTTATTTGTTATGGTATTAAAGATTAAACCCAGGGCCTTACATATGTTAGCCAAGTGCTCTATCACTGAGTTACACTTCAGCCTTTTTTGTTTTATTTTGAGACATGGTCTCACTAAATTGGTCAGCCTGGCCTTAAACTTGTGATCCTCCTGCCTCAGCCTCCCAAGCTGTAGCTAGGATTACAGCACCCAGCTGGTTAAAGATTTCTTTATGGGGGGATGAGTGTATTTTGGGATAGATAGCGGTGATGGTTGCAAAACATTGTGGATGTGAGCTGGAGCGGTGGCTCAGTGGTTTCGGTGCTTGCCTGGCATGTGCAGGGACACAGGTTCAAACCCCAGCACCATGTACAATGAAGTGTCCAATGAATTGAAAGTCACATGAAAAACTAAATAAAAATTGCTTCTCTCTTTCTCTCTCTCTCTCACTGTCCCCTCTTTCTTAAAAAAAAAAAAAAATAGGGGCTGGAGTGGTGGCTCGGTGGTTATGGCACTTGCCCAGCATGCGCAAGTACACGGGTTCAAACCCCAGCACCCATGTACACAACTAAGTGTCAGAGCAACGAAAGCCATGTGAAACTCAATAAAAATTGATTCTCTCTGTCTCACCATCCTTCTATCTTTAAAAAAATAAATAATAATATAATTAATAACGATATACATTATTATCACTTAAAAATAAATTAAAATGATGTTTTAGAAAGTTTTTGTTTCAGGCTAGAGCAGTGGCTCAGCGGTTACAGCACTTGCCCGGCATGTGCAACTAGCACGCGAGTTCATGCCCCAGCACCATGTATACAACGAAGTCTCGGATCAACAAAAGCCACATGAAAAACTAAAATTGACTCTCTCTTTCTCTCTCTCATTGTCCCTCTCTCTTTAA